>JAPQWV010000985.1:80000-148000 GCA_027422505.1 Craterostigma plantagineum
TTCAACGTGAGCCTGGTCTGCTCATCTTCCTCGATTAGTATTCAAGAGTCTGGTTATCTCCCTCGATTAGTACCTCAGCTGATGAATGTTATGTAGAAGAATTCTCTTTTTCACCCCAAAGCAACCCTAAATTAGCTTACAGCTGCCAAAAATTCTAACTAGGCAAAATCATGCTTGCGACCAACGCCTAAGGATCGCGTGCTGGCGAACGATCGGTGCACTGCAGTGCGGCGCTTCATACCTGCGGCATATGACAGATCACCATCGGAAATGACCCATACGCACACCCATCAACAACGAGAACGAGAAGAAGGTACGTAGAGCTCTTACTCCTTTTTGTATGCATAGATTGTCTGGGAGCTTAGTGGTTTAATTCTTACACGAGGTCCCAAGCTGTGTAATTTTGTTTCATGGAGGGGATATAAAGTTGTTTACAGAAGGTACCAGTTTTTGCCTCTTAACTATTTTATTCGATAGATCTAATTAGAATTCAAGTGTTCTCCGCAACGGTTTTTCTTTTGTACAGATACGCTAGCCTTTACTTCTGTATGTGCATCGACCAGGATGATAATGAATTGGAGATCCTCGAAATTATTCACCACTTTGTGGAGATAGTTGACCGCTACTTTGGAAGTGTGAGGCCTGAGATTGAATTGTTAATTTTTTATGTTTGTATTACCTTAGGTTGTTGCTGACTTTATCTCCTTTTCAGGTATGTGAGCTCGATTTGATATTCAATTTCCACAAGCTCAGATTCAGGGCCTGTATTCTATCTCTCTTAAACCGATTAGGTTGATGCAGATTGTCTTTTCATGAATAGAATATGTGATTACCTTGAAAAGATATATACTTGAAAATATTCTCCTATTCAATTTTTGGGCTGCAATAAACCAAACTTAGATAGTTTAGTAGGAAAAGGATGTTTGTTAACCAGAACTGAGTCATTGATTTCTTTATTTATTGTTGTGTATTTTTCTAAAACTCCATGCCCTCCAACATTACTGCAAGCATATTATATCTTGGATGAAATTCTGATTGCTGGAGAACTTCAAGAAAGCTTAGTGATGTTGGTCTTTGTTTAATTATGTAAGTCAATGAAATTTGGACCCTCCATACCTTTTATGTATTTGTGAGAGGACCATTTGGGTAACTTAGTCGATAAATGAGTTTCATCAAGCACTGCTCATAAACTCCTGACTGGATAGTCATGTTCGCTTTCTCTAGCCAATTTTCCGTATGATCTCAACAGAAATCAAGTAGTTGAAACATGTAATTTCGGAGTTACTGACTGAATAAAAGTAATTTTAGCTTCTTTTTATATGATGTCCATGAGATGAAATTAGTGAGGAAAGTTAGTATTTTATTAGTTATTTTGAAATTTCAAGATTAACTATTGTATACTATTTTGCAAGAGAGTCTTGATATTCTTGAGAGTTGGGTCCTTGAATTGTTTGGTGAGGTCAAGAAAGGCACTGTGGTCAAGCGTGACACAGAGGTAGGAGCTCCAATCTGGAAAGCAGGCAAAAACTTTACTGGTTAGAGGCAGCTAAGGTCATTCATGTCCTTGATTTGTCTTGGACATTACCCTCACTAAAGAAGATTATTTGAAGAAAGCTGAAGATCACCTGGCACATCTTCTTGGACATGGTAAGAGGCTAGAGATATTCTGCTCATGAAGCATATTAATGTACGTTGGATTTAGTTTCTCTTTCTGAACTGTAGGTAGGCTTTTCAGGGATGTAGAACTTAACATGTTAAGATGGGTAGCGATGTCAATTCTTTTCTTTTTTTTTTTTGTGTGGCTTAAGCTCCAGATTCTAACATTTATGAATAACATTACATAATATTTCAGAGGGCGAAGGAAGTTTACTTTACTTCTTGAAAGGTAAGGGCTGGGTTACTTCCATTTCTGCCGGTGTTGGTGATGAAGGATTGTACCGTTCCTCTATGTATTTGTGATGTCTCTACACCTTACTTTGTTCTTGGCATTTCTTTTCAGAGAGCCACACCCTGATGCACGCACTCAAAGCACAGAGAAAGGGACATTTCAAATGCCGATGATTACAAATAGAAAAGCACCAATAGATACATCCACATAAGGAAGCTTTGGCTGGGGTCAAGGACATCGAAATCCAGGTAGAAGCGAGCAGTTCAAATGCCGATGACTACGAATTGTACGGTGAAGAAGATGATGAGAATGACGTTTCTTGGCGTGGAGGTGGATTTGGTGGTAGAGGTGTTGACGATGAAAAGGATTACGATGAAGACCCTGAGCTTGCTGAAATTATCGGTTCTTATCTCGATAATCCTGAGAAAGCTAGGTCTAAGGTAAGTAGAGCTCTTACTCCTTATTTGATGTTCGATTGTTTGAAAAGAAAGGGAAATTATGAAATGGGTTTTTTGTAGATATGATGGTTTTGATGGTTGCCCGATCGAGATGGTATTTCATATTTGTTTACCTCAGTTTTCAGTCATAGTAGCATTATGATGATCTGGTTAGAGATGTTTTCAAGGAACTAATGTATTTTCCCCTGTGGACTATCCATTCTTGGATCTTCTTTACCATATCTTTTGTTTGAAAATTTTATGTTCTTTAAATTACAGATGAATGTGGAAAACTAGAGAAGATGGCTGGTGTAGTCCGCACCGGTGATCGATTGCCCGCGATACCAATGTATGGAACGCAGTATTGCAAAACCTAGAACTTCAAGATTCCCTGAAGTTGCAGAGATCTTGTAAGAAATCTGGTTGTGTAATACTATCATCGTGGTCTACTGCGAAATAGAACAGCGAAGAATTTACTTGCCTTTTTTTGCTTTCTCAAGGCTCATCGACCGAGGATTCTACAGCGGAGGTTGAACACATCTTTATACAATGTCCCTTTGAATTCTCTGAATTCAGACTAGCCCCGCAATTACCACGCTCCATCGTAAATACAGGAAGCGTATTATAATTGCATGAAATATTTCCATCCATAATCCAGATGTTATGACCCAGAGACTGAATTTCTGAATATGATTAGATGTTCTCCTGTGATGATAAACATTTACTCTTATTTTAATTAAAATGTAAGATGCAAAAGGTAAGCTTCTCTGAGTTGCAATTATTCACGAAACTATTGTATGGGTGTGTTGTTCATGTTTATGATAGAATGTCTATGTGCTACATCGTACTTATCTCTTCCGACGTCATTAGTTATCTCCACGTGAGGAACAAGAAAAGCAAGATCTCACGGCACAAATTTGTGTATCGGACATAAAGGATAAGAATAAGGTTTGTATTTGTATGATGTTCCCAATACCAGAATATATTCTTTTTTTTTGTTTTTTTGCTCTGTTGTAGCTGATGATCTATTATATTAAATAGCTCACTTTTATTGCTTACAAACATATTTCTATATAATTCTTTGGCTCTAGGATGTTTCTTTGCCACCCAAAACGCATTTCAGACAATCATATTTCTTTCAAGGGTGTGTAATCTTTATTGCGTATTGCACATCTAAGGCAAACTGGATTCTTTCATTTTCTGAATCTATATTCGTAGGATGAGTATCTTCAAAGTTCAAAAAATATTGCAGCTTTTGACATTGATGGATGACTTCTAATACATCTGTGAGACGGTAAGATTCTTAATTGGAAGGTGTTTGGGACAGCTTAAGCTCTAGCTGTGTATATTATAGAATATGCTTTCATAGATGAAATAAAGACTAAGAGCTTCAACATACTACAATGTTATTCCTGAATTTCTCATCCTACAGAATTATTACTCGCTGATCATCACTTACAAAATTAGAATAGGAGCATGTGCTTGGGGTCCCCCTACGTATCCTTCCATACCAGAGAAACTCCAGAGTCCAGTGTTTGTACAATGATGGCTTGGAGTTGGTTTGTCCTCTTCTTTTATGACCATCACTTGCGAGATCTGCGGCCGTTTTCCAAACTCGCAGTCGCGCAAGTTCGCGGTCTTATAATGGTTCAGTCGCACAATATTTTCCTAATAGTGATTGTACATACCCCTTAAAAGAGTCGCTATTGTGAGTAATTTGTTATTTTATTTCTTTTTTGTTATTTCACTTTCTTATTTGGGTCGCGTACATGCCCTCGAATGATCTCATATTGTAAGAACAAACTTGATATCTTTGTCCTGATGATCATGTTTCCTCAAGTAATGGTTCCATTTTTTCCCCGTTTATTCCCTTGCATACATCGAAAGGAAATAGATCGAATATCGTTAAAGAACATAGCAATGGATATTGCTTTTATTCCTTTTAAAGTGGCAAAGGAAGATAAAGATGAATTACAGTGGCTCTCCCTTGGTATGCTTGAGATCAACATTTAATCGAATGGAATAATTCCAATTTAGCCAATCAGGGGTGATCCATGGTGGCAATATTATTTTTAGCCTTTATTATTGGAATGATCAATCATGTCTTTGCAGACTTCGAATAAGTTGTTGCTACATTATTTATATTGTTTTCGAGAGTCGGAAATCTTCATGCTTAGACATGACATCCGGATCTGGTTTCTGCAGGGAAATAACGAGCTTATGTTGTGTGGTATTTGATAATATCTGCTATCAATTGAAGCTCTTTGTTGTTTAATTTATATTCGATTTGCTAGCCAATTATGTGTGAAACCAGTTCTTTGGGGATAATTAATTTGAGGTTCGTTTTTTATTTCTACAGTTCAATACACCCAAATATGCACGTGGGACGTTGGATTCGTTATTGGCACTGAGAAAAATCTTACGATTTGAATACGTTGACCATGTTTTTGTCACGATTTTATTGGTATAGGGATGAAATATTTTAGTACTAAATACATATTTTTTTACTAAGATTTCATTTCTTACCAATGGAGATAGTGAGAGTTCCGCTAGCAATGGCATGCACTATTCATAGGTCAGAAGCAAGTTTTTCAATGTCCATGTTTTAGTATGAGTAAAAGGTTACACTTAAAAAAATACCGAGGGGAGTTCGCCAAGAGTTCGATCATTATTTACAATGTGTGATGCATAGCTACGTTGTTCTTTTTTTGATTGATTATATTAAATGTTTACATTAAATGGATTATGGCCTTCTTATCTAACTATCTTAGGAAAATATGATTATATTAAATGTTTAGAATTTTCCAGGAGCTGGTACAAGCTTTTTATTTTTATCTTTGTCTGGGACTCAGTTAAAGTTTAAAGCACTTGCAAGTAAACATGGTTGTTCACAATATGAACCAAAGTAGTGTTCTAAAAATGAAAATCATGAGAAGATAATGAAAATCTAGATGCTATTGAACTTTAAAGCAACAATCAAGTATGAGTTTGTTTGTTAATTTGTTCATATTATTTGTATGATAAATACATCTCGCTCATGTGTGGGAATGGTTGTTTTATCAATCATAATATATTTATTATCATCGTTTGTTGTTTTCGCGCAGATTAAGCTTTTAATGTCTGGATCCTTTCATTTTCATTGGGCTGCAACGGTGATAGGCTTAATTTAGATTGGGAATACACGTACGGCTGTGACATTGCAAGACCGTCGAACCCGTGAGACTGCAAGGCTGCATTGCATGACTATAGAACTTAATATAACTCTAATTTGCAACCTATCTAATATATGCGTAGCAGCCTTGCAATTACTAATTAGTAACAATCATTATATGCAATACAACATGCACTCAGTTAGACAGTCTTAAAAAGTTGATTGATGGTAATAATAGTTATAATAGTAATTCAATTAAACAATCTTACAATGTTAATGGTGATAACAGTACTACAGTAATCAGTCATCTAATTACACATGGGCGGTCTTACAAAAGTGTGAGCAAACCTCTATTTTTTAATAGACGAATAGTTGAATAGTTTTACAAAAAATATTGTTAACAAAACTCTTAATAATTAATGTAACAGTTGGCTCTGTTGATGCGTTTCCTCATGCTGAAGATCACTTGACTCATAAGAACAAATCATGCATTTAGGTAGCAGAGTTTTTTAGGGAAAATTTAACGAGATTGTGTGTAGGAATTAAAGTTCTCATTCCAATGACCATTCTTTCTCCATTGAGACACAGCATGGACATTCAAATTGAAATGTCGACAAATTCTTGCTGAAAGTTTGCTACGTAAAAGTTAGGGACGATGCCTAAGAGGACGTGGTGGTGTACCTTCAGAAATCAGTTTTAAGAATATTGACAAGATTTCGTTTCATTGTTCTTCATATAATGTGACCGACGGTTTCTTCATACAAAAGACCCAGTAAGGTACTCTGTTTTATTAATACAATTAATTTATTACAGACGGTAGAATTTGTTTTTTGTCAAGTTTCGAAAATTAAATTAAGGGAACTTATGATATGTATTCGGTTTCAGAAAAGGCCTCGCCGTGTTCGCCATAGGCAGCATGGTGTCCAAGTGATCTGAGCAGGGAATCAATCATGTACGAGATCGTCAGAGAAGCCGTCGACTACGTTCTACCCATTTCGACCGAAGTTTCTCGATGGACTATACATGTTCCTACATTTTTCAGTTTTAGTCCTTTCAATTATTAAGTTCAGCTGTCGGGTATTAATAAATACTTCGTTCATTGTTTGTCAGGTTTGTGCATCGATTGTTCATGAAAGGCTACCAAATGTCACGACCTTGAGAGTGGGAGAACGCAGCAGGATTCTTAATGTTGTCTATGAAGTGCAGCAGGGTGGGAGAACACTCGAGAATCAAATGCATCTCACATGGATGGGTCAAATATCATATTCTTTAAGCTTGAGCGGGTCAAAAGACAAGGAAGAGGTCGTTAAATCAACTCTTTCCTCTTCCAACTCTTAAAAAATAGATTGGAAATAATGAACTTGAGGTTAGGGAGAGGTTCAAGACCAATTGTGTCGTACATAGGAAGAAACCAGGCATTTGGCACTCTAAGGTTCTTTGAGCTTCAATGGTCGAAAGAAGAGGAAGAGGTGTCCAAGTTTGGCGATCTGCTTTAAGACTAAGGAAAAGAACCCGATAATAAGAACTCGAGCTTAAGGAGAAAAATTGTATTCAATTTCATAACACAATAATCCCCGTGCATTGCTTGGGGCAGGGTAATGTATAACTACAGCATATCGGCCTCTTCAAATGCAACAAATAGAGGAAATATGAACAGATGCAACATGAGTAAAGGCTGTTGAAAGCGAATATTTGCAAAATAAACCGACAATTGTTGATGCAAGCGGTGATTTTGCGGCTGAGTTACAATTTACGAAATTCATTTATTATGTCTGTACAAATCAACAGGGAATGTGGTATATGCATGCTACGATCGACTCTTTCATTGATTGCAGACGATGATGTGCACGATGTTACGCCCGAGAAGATTCAGAAGTTCGGGGAATTTCTCACCGTATCAATATTCTTCAACAGCTGGTCGTAGGTTCTTCGAATCAATAATATAAATAATATCATCGTCTATCTAGATATTTCATTGTTTTATGGAAGATTTAAAAAATTGGCTTTGAATATTACGTCCACCTAAAAAATGCAACATAATTCATCGCTCATAGGCTAACACCTAAAAAAATTCATAAGTTTGCATGATTGTAAAGACTTTGAGGCAGCACTACTTAAACAATGTAGGACTATACGATGCACGGTTATAAGAATGCACTCGGCTATGACTTATGAGACTCAGTTACTTAAACATTGTAAGACGTAAGACTGCACATGTACTACTTAAGCATTGTAAAACTATACGATACACAGCTATCTGATTGCACTACTTAATTATTGTAAGACTGTACGATAGTGACACTGTAGAATATGTTTGTTATTATTGTTTTTTAAAAAGTAAGGATAACCCTCCAATAATTTTATATTACACAATAAAAAGACTGATATGCGTGACAAAACCTGACAAATAAAAATATTAACATGAAATTGTGCTTATATTGGACAAAGATGGCGCGAAACATGACTGGCAGAAGGAAAGTCGGAGGAAGAAGAAAAACCACGGAACTTCCCGTTTGTTGAAGTGCACTTATCATAACATGAGACAACCACACAGAATTTGCCAAACCAATCCATGGCTCCAGATATAGAGTTGCCGGATTTCAGTCTTATAGATTCAGGCAAATTCTGATGATACCATACTTGATAGTCATATTAAGAGATTATTGACGGTGTTTACACATATATCCGCAACTATAGAAACGTGAGAGACGATGTTTGCATAAAAACTCTAATGGGGGGCCGACGTGATGCAATTTGTGATTAATTTTCTTTCATCTACAACTTCTGCAAATGACCAGGCTATTCAAGTCATCAATGTAGCTGAGAATTTCCTGTAAAAATTCACTTTTCGTCTTATCATACGCTCAGCAGCCTTAAGCTACTGTGTGCAAAAAAAACTATATAAATAATTATAGTAGGAAAATTACTTTCTCTCTGAAAGATATATAATTCAGTATGAAAATGCATTATTTTTAACCACCCTGACAAATTTACTCTGCATAAGTTTCTAGCACGAAGTCTTATGTACAATCTCAGCAACTGCATGATGAGCGTAAGATGCATTTTCTTTATACATCTATAGCACAAAGCCTTACGTTTATTTGAATTATGTTACCAAGGATGACAACATTGTTAGATAACTTTATTTGGTCTAAATCAGGTGTAAAATCTGATGTGGCTTGCTAGGATTCACTTAAATCACTTTTGGTTGTGTTTTTGTTTGGTTTGTAAATGAAAGGACATCATATTCACTGTATTAAATAATGCACAGAAACGAAAAGCCACTTCAAACGAAAAGCAAGAGTCACTCACACATATATGCATACATACAAGTTGATTCTCATGACTATTAATTTCAAAACAAATGGTTTTGAAAAGAATTCTGCAGCAAACAATGATCTTATGAATTAGTCCAAAAAAACATAGAATTTAGCTATGTTATCAAATAACGCTCGATGAGGTACTCTCAAATCTTGACGAAATATTTTCATTATGAAATCTAGCAGATTGCTCGAATCATTGATACAATGTTTCCATACCTACTGATGGCGCATGAATCAACACGAGGAGGTTTGTTTTATGAAGATAAACGATACTGAACTATATTAATTACGTCTTCCAACAAAAGTGCAACAGACAGTCAGACAATAAGTATAACCTATGAATCGCACTGGGCAACACGTGATTTGACCATAGATTTTATTGGTATATGACCGAATAATATCAGCCTCACTATACTTATATTTCATTGAGATTATTACTTTCTCGCAGTTAAATAAAATGATTTACGCCTATGATAGATACCACATTTAGATAACTGTATTTAAATTTGTTGCAAAAGGTTAATCAACTGCTTAAAACAACAAAACTCGACTGCATCGTAAATTCGGTGAGGCAAACAAATTAAAACAACAGGAGAACTAATACATTCATACAATTAAATTATATATTTTTGAACAGTGAAGCAGTCGTACATATCGATTTTTAGTACAATCTTAACATTGTCATAACGAAAATTTGACAACTATGTTTGCCTATCACGTTTGCGCCACCAAAAGAATGATGTTTAAGATTGTTTGAGGCTACAATAGTCAAACATGGTTAGATTGTACGATGCACAACTATGAGCTACAATCATCTATGAGACTGCACGACTTAAAAATTGTAATATTGGAAGACTGTACGATCAGACGGCACTACTTAGACATTGTTTAAAAGTGTATGACTGCATGGGAGTGAGGCTGTAGATAATGTATTTTATTATTGTTCTTATAAGAGCTAAAGATAATCGTGCAATAAATTTATATTACAGAATAAAATAATTGATATGTGGACGAACCCCTGACTGACTTGAAAATTGTGTTTAAGTCTGAAATAACACCGTACATACACCATCTTAGTTCCTTTATTGTTATAAGTCAAATCAATACAAGAAACAGTGAGACGTGTCATTTTGTGGTTTCATCGAGAGTATTTCATCGATCATACTATCTATCTGCAAAAACGACCGACTCTTTTCTTATTAAGATATAAATGTCATGTATATACTTGAGATGAAAAAAGAAACCCCGTGCATCGCACGGGTCCAAACCTAGTAATGGTAATTATCTTATACAATTAAAATTGGTATACCACGACAGTTTCTATGAGGTCCCGAGCCTTAATAAAGAAAGATCGCCAATTGGGAACCATTTATGTTTATTTTTATGACGTGATGGTACAACTTGATGACAAGTCACTATTGTCCTTAAATTGCTTTGATTTCGAAAGTTATTCTCTAGAGTTACAATTCGAAAATACTATGGTCCCTTTTTGCTTGAAAAAAATAAGCCTGTAAACTCTCAAGACCAAGGTTGGTGAGATTGAGATGAAAACCATACATATAAAGCATGGCACATCTTTGCTGACCTTTCAATCTTCAGCATTCAACCTTAACCTCAAATCACGGCAATCTGCAGCCGAAGTTAAAAGCCCATCTAATAAAATCGACGATCTACCTTACGAACAGCTCTTACAAGGAAATGGCGCAGGTCAGCAACATGGCACACAAGCTCAACCCACCCAAATTCGCCGCACACTGTACCAAGTCCCATCTATCGGCGTCGACTTCGTTGTTGATGAGCTCCGTAAGAGTGAAAACTCCGTCGAAATGTTCGTGGGTTTTGAGAAAGAAGTCAGCTTTTAGTGTCGAAAGGAAGGGTTGTGTGAAAATTTCAGCTTCTGTTGCTGCAGCAGAAAAGCCTTCGACGGTGCCTGAGATTGAGCTCAAGCCCATCAATGAGATCTCGGGTTTGGTCAAATTGCCCGGTTCGAAATCGCTATCGAATCGAATTTTGCTACTTGCTGCTTTATCTGAGGTGATCTTTTAGAATTTTGAGCGTATGCGATACTTGATTCTGTGTTTTTTCGTATTTCTTTCGGTGCTCATACTCTATGTAACGTTCCCTTCCTTGCATTTCCCTCAGGGTACTATTGTTGTTGACAACTTATTGAGCAGTGATGACATTCATTACATGCTTGGTGCCTTGAAGACACTCGGGCTTCGTGTGGAAGAAGACAGAGGCAATCAACGGGCAATTGTAGAAGGCGGCGGCGGTCTTTTTCCAGCATCTAAAGAATCCAAAGATGAGATTCAGCTCTCCTTGGGAAATGCTGGGACAGCTATGCGCCCTTTGACAGCTGCTGTTGTTGCTGCTGGCGGCAACTCAACGTACGTTACATGATATCATCTCTTTAGAGCTTGGTTTTGGTTTCTTGCGACATTAAGAATGATACGTATGATCTATTTATTCAAATGTGTATTTCAGTTTCTGAGATCGTATTTTCTGCAAAGGAATTGGACTTGCTTTAGATTATTCTGTTTGCAAATCAATTTGTGCTAGTTGGAGTAGCCTCGTTTCGTTGGTTAAGGTTTCTGTCTTTTTATGATGTGCGATAAAATTCTCAACATAAACTTACTTCAATTGTTTAGTTTCTACTGTATTAACTGTTGTCATGGCTTTCAGCTATGTACTTGATGGGGTCCCTCGCATGAGAGAGAGACCAATTGGTGATTTAGTCACTGGGCTTAAGCAGCTCGGGGCAGATGTTGACTGTTACTTAGGCACAAATTGCCCGCCTGTTCGTGTTATTGGAAAGGGCGGTCTCCCTGGTGGAAAGGTGTTTTCTTGTTTTCATAATGACATTTTTCGCTTTCTTTTTACCCGTTTAGATTGTTGCATTTTGTAACTTGATGATGCTATTTGGTTCCTATTTTTTTCCATTCACAGTTCACTAGTTTGTTTCCTTGTTTGAATTTTCTAGCTAAAAGCTTTGATGATTCATCAGGCATTATCACTGATCTGATAAATTGGGATGAATTCGTGTAATCCTTTAAAGACAATGCGAATTCATCGCAAAATATTCTACATATATGAGGAATAGAAGTTTGATATCTTTTGTACTTTTCCGTTTTACTCTGACTTCAGGTCAAGCTCTCTGGATCTGTTAGCAGCCAATACTTGACAGCTCTGCTCATGGCTGCTCCTTTAGCTCTTGGAGACGTTGAAATCGAAATCATTGACAAGCTAATTTCTGTCCCTTACGTTGAAATGACGCTTAAGTTAATGGAACGGTTTGGCGTCTTTGTCGAGCACAGTGATAGCTGGGATAAGTTCTTGGTTCGAGGCGGTCAAAAGTACAAGTGAGTTCTTTTAAGCTGTTCATTTGACCATATGCTGTCTTCTTGAGAAACTCATTCGAAAAACTGAGGATGACATATGTCGATTAGGTCCCCTGGAAATGCTTACGTTGAAGGTGATGCTTCGAGTGCTAGTTATTTCTTGGCTGGTGCTGCTGTTACTGGTGGAACTGTAACTGTTGAAGGCTGTGGAACGAGCAGTTTACAGGTAATCTCTTTCGATAGTTTCATTTCATTACACGGGATTGTAAAAGATTGATTAATTGTAAGCTCCTTACGTAGTGTGATAACTCCCCAAATGGATCTGTTGTAGTGCCTTAAAACCAAGCTATGTACTTACCTTACAGCATTGAGGTTGAATATCTGTATTTTATATTTCATTGCCTATGGTTCAACGGGCTCAGTTATTTGCTTCAAACGTCATATCTGTGATATTATTCCAGAAAGTTATTTGCTTCAAACGTCATATCTGTGATATTATTCCTTTTTCTGGGACCTTTTTTTTCGATTTCTTTCGAAAAAAGGGCGATGTTAAGTTTGCAGAGGTGCTCGAGAAGATGGGAGCAGAAGTAACATGGACTGAGAACAGCGTAACAGTCAGAGGACCTAAACGCAAACCATTTGGAAGGAAACATTTGCGTGCTATCGATATCAACATGAACAAAATGCCCGATGTTGCCATGACTCTTGCCGTGGTTGCCCTTTTCGCCGACGGGCCCACTGCTATTAGAGATGGTAAGAAAAAATTCTGCACTAATATACGTAATTTTTAGAAAGTCCAAAAACAGAATATATAAATATGTTACAGTGGCTAGCTGGAGAGTCAAAGAAACAGAACGAATGATCGCTATATGCACAGAACTCAGAAAGGTATGATCTCTAATACATACCTACACTTTCTTTTTACGATCTTCTCATCAACGAGTGTGTTTATTTCTTTTTATCATTACGAAATTTCAGTTGGGAGCGACGGTTGAAGAAGGACCAGATTATTGCATAATCACCCCGCCAGAGAAATTAAACATTGCAAAAATCGACACTTACGATGATCATAGAATGGCAATGGCTTTCTCTATTGCAGCTTGTGCTGAGGTTCCAGTGATTATTAAAGATCCGGGATGTACTCGTAAGACTTTCCCCGATTATTTCGATGTTTTGGCTTCTTACACAAAGCACTGAAGAGGTGTAAGAAATCAAGAACAGGTGAACTGTAATATAGAGATGCTCTGCTTTGAAGAGGGCCAAGGTTAGAGTTAACTTCTTGTAATATTGAGATGATGAGTGCTGTTTTTTTTTTCGGGGTTTTTCAATGAGAGATTTATTGGTAGACTTGAGTGTGTTGGTATTGCCCTATTTGGCTCTTCTAAATTCGTGTATTTGATTAAGTTATGAAACCTAATAAATAAAATCTTTGGTGAGAATTGAAAATCCTTGTTTTCTTTTTACCAAATTTTGGAGTTGTTTCTGCAAAGCGTCCCCATAATCCTCCTAAGTTCGATTTTAGGATCTGAAATCCTAACATGATTTGGGGACATTAAGGGGAAAGGCTAAGAGGCTTATCGTAGAGTAGGAAACAAAATTACTCAGATGAAAAAGAAGAGAAACAACCCTTCTTGCATAACCAAATTACAAGAATGCACTATAACCAAGAGAAAGGGAAAACAAAAAAATTCCTATGTATGTTGAACTTTTGTTTCTTACAGAAGCTGTTTGAAACTCGCATAACGAAATTACAAGAATATAGGCTGTTGCTAAATACATGAACTGTCCTTCATTTGCCATTAAAACTCGTTTTTTGAAAACTTCTAAGAA
This sequence comes from Craterostigma plantagineum, assembly GCA_027422505.1. NCBI lineage: Eukaryota > Viridiplantae > Streptophyta > Magnoliopsida > Lamiales > Linderniaceae > Craterostigma > Craterostigma plantagineum. The sequence continues at coordinate 93,968 of JAPQWV010000985.1, forward strand.
AAATCCAAAAAATCGGAGCAAGAAAATACTAACCATTCAAAAGTCGTACTTCGTTCTTCCACTTCTCAAGATAAGGCAAAGCATGTCCGATATGTCGGAAGTAGAGGAGAAGAAGTTCCAAGACTCGAGCATGAGCCGCTTTCTCGATCCCTTGAAGTGAACGACCTGTGCCCAAAATCAAATATTTCAGGATAGTTCTGTGCTAAATGATTTGTGAAAAAAAAGATGTGATGCTACTTTCTTTGTACTAATTCTCCACATCTGTATATATAGAAAGACCAAATTCTACATTGACCAACTTATAGTGATATATAGTAGATTGATGATGCATTGAAAATTTTTATTTTTTACCTTCACATCCAAAGGCATCCCATGAAATTGACCAGCACCTTCAGGTGGTGTCCAGTTATAAACAGAGCATGGTAAGAAAAGGACCGAAGCACCTGCGATTTTTTCTGTGAAAGCCTCTCCTTGAGAGAATTTCTTCGCATTAAAGTTGGGTTGAGATGTTACGATCCATGCAAGAGCTAACTGATCTCCGAGCATTCGAGAAGCTTTCATGAATTTCGATATGTAAATTTCAAGAACTGCCTGTAGAAACCTCTTTCCCCTGCAAGCATTTTCGATCAGACACGAGAATTTGTTTTTTTTTTTCTTCTGTTTTTAAAATAAAATAGGATTTGATTACCAGGATATAAGAAAGGAGAAAACAATAAATTGAAAAGCACATAATATTAGACAAAAAAACCTCCGAATTCCCTCAGAAGTGCCTCTTACTGCTATGAATCCAGAGTTCAGAGGCTGCTGTTTGTTGTTTCGAAATGTAAGCGCCACATCAAACCTAGGATTATCGGAAAAAAGATGTCCAAGGTCATCTACTACTGCTATGTCTGAGTCGGTAAAGATATAATGTGCGACTTGTTCTTGATTATGAGCCAACTGCTCTAGCCTAGCTTCAAGGAAAGCCTGCACGAAAAGCACATATCCCACATTTGAGTATCGCATTTACTGACAAGAAACACTTTGAAATAAAAGAGCACGACAGGGCACCAAATTCAATGGAGCATGAGATAAAAGAATAATATGTCGATTATAAATTCATCATGCTTAAATGCGCAAATATCACACAAAACCATATTGATAATATCAAAAAAGGGATGTGTGCACTTTATAGATCAAGTTGGGGGTTGGGCACAACCCACTGGGTAGTAAAAGAACCAAGCAAGTACCCTCTATCAGATAACGCATACGTCCAAAAGAGTTAATTCAGATTGAATTAGGACGACAAGTTCTCTCAGAAATGACTTCTGTTCTTACAATGTAAGACCTGATTCTTTGAAGCATCAACTTGTCTCGTGAATATTCACCTGGTATTGTTTGTATGCTAACCATATCCCCGTGCAGTGGAATCTCCGAGGCAGGATCAGTGAGAATGATCACATTGCTTTGGGGCATGGTCACCTGAAAATTGATTACAATAAAACTTACACTTAATCAAATAAAAACTACACCTTTCAATACATCAGCCTCTACAATACAAACATTGAGACATCCATAGTGTACCATCTAGCCCTTTCCACAATAGATTCAGAAGAACAGTATGATCTCATAATATTCTGAAAAATAAGAGTTTCAAAAACCCAAGAGAAGATCTTCTGTAAAGCAACGTGTAGTTGGAACACACTAGCAAGTTAAAATTGATTTACCATGGCATCTATATGCCTAACTTTACTGCAGTAACAAACTTTTTCTGGAAGTTCAGAGTTCAAAGATGTTAAGCACACTAACCTGGATAAAATTTATGAAAACATTTAAAAGGGCCATTGATCGATCCATCTTGTTGTATGATCTGTTTCCTACTTTAACCAAGTCAACTGGTCCACTCTTCTCAGGAGTATTGTAGATAGCAAATACGGTGGCAAAAGCTACACGATCTATTGATTTGGAATAAACGCCTTTCCCAGAACGTGTCTGGTTAAGTGCCTTGTTTCCTGAACAGGTGTTACCAAATCTATTAGTTTCTAATGCATAGATAGAAAAATAGAAGGATATGCCAAATTAATGTGAAATCAGACAATTTCGAATGGAGTTGCTTTTAGCATTACAATTATGATAAAATGACATCACATAAATATCAGCAGATCTCAACTAAGTACAGAAAAATCATAAATTCTCAACAAACTCTAAGGATATAAACTGAAAATGAAAAAGTTTCTTCGAGCAGCATATGATTGAAGAATTACGTGAAGAAACATCATCGAAAGAATAAAAGAACCATACCAAAATGTATCTAAATATACTGAAAACAACCTTGGCAATGCAAACGACCAGGCCGGCCTTCACCAGCAGCATGCCCAAGAACCAAATGATCAAACTTCTTCTGCTTTGCTCTATTCATATTTTCCACATTAGTTTCCCTACGAAGATCCATATCTGTGAAGAAAAAAAAAGAATCAGACGCGGGTAGGCAGACATAATAAGAACTTAAAACAAGAATCGAATAATACCTGAGATGAAATGTGTGATCAATATGAGTATAGGCAGACATAATAGCAACCGAGTCCATCCAACACATAGTCTCTTTCTGGCCATACTTTATATAACATGAATTTGATTCTCGGAAGCACCAAGTAACATCATATGCAGTAATCCCAGATAAATTTCAGCAATTCACTACATCAGAAACAAATATTGCACCTCCATTATTACTAAGAAAATCAGACTGACATGAACCAAGTCAAAGTTACTGAACAGGCAACAGCAGAATCAGACGCATTACAACCCAATTAGTCCGATCGCTGGAGTAGGCTCGAGAAACAACAAAATACTGATCGACCCAAATATTGAATATGCAAAACCAACCGAAAGATCATAAAAGTCGATTCAAGAACTTATCGTAATCTAACACAAATCGAAAGGTTTACTTATAGTTAACATTACTGCTCAAAAATTCCAAGATTTGATCCTGCGATCCGATGAACTGAACTAAACTTGATACCTTGCTCCAACTTCAGCTATATATAACTAGAAAACCGAGGCAAGGCATGAAATATTGTGTTTTACGTTGTTCTCATGTCTAACTCTAATATTTAGGCCCGTGATTTAACCAATTTGGGCATAAAAGCCTAAAAGACTCCCACTTTATTACCGTAATTTTGAATGGATTTGGACTAATACACACACACACTGATCGGAAAGATTAATACCGCTAGAAGTCCTTCATAAGCCGACAATAAGTGTAGTCGCAAAATGGGAGTTTTGGCTACTCTTGTAGGAGTTTTTCTTCCGAAGAAGATAACCTTTTCGAAGTGAAGGCGGAAGAAAGTGAAAGAGTACTTTAAATTTGAGTTTAATAGCCGCTAGTGTGGAGTTTTAGGCTCGATTTTAGTAGGTTCTTTAGCTCTTTTGCTGTAATTTTGAATACTTGTTTTCTTTCGGCTCGTCCCTTGTGGAAGTTTCGTCTCTTTTTTAGGAGTGTTGTGTCCTCTTTAGAAAGTTTCTGTCTCCCTTTTAGGAGTGTTGTGTCCTCTTTTGGAGGCATCTTTCCTTACTGACAATCGTTATGCGACCAGATGGCTCTGTGGACTATTTAATCCTCGTACCTTTCATGTTTTATGGCAAGCTATCGTTTGAAAAGAAAATTCTGATTTGTTGATACATTTATGATTCTTATATAATCTAATATAGACGATAATTTGATCCACAATCACAATCACCATTCACCTACATATATACACCACGACGAAAAAACCAAAACATATTACAATCTTGTCACAGCTTTGCTTTACTCAAAATCATGGCAATGGCTGTAATATTCCTCGCAAACGACGTAATCATTGCTCAGATTTAGGTTCGCCCTTAACGACAGCAAAATTTCGAGCTTCATCCTCTGTAATATCACTGCACAAAGACGACATTTATGATCATCCTTTTGCTGGTAATAAAACGAGGCGCAAGCTTTCTATGAAAAATATAAGAATCACACCTTTCATCAGCTTCCTTTTTGCTTATTAACTTCACGTCATGCGATTCAAAGTATTCGACAAAGCTCTTGAGGTCTTTCTCTTGGCAGAATTTGTAGAGCATACGCATGAAATCATTGAACTGTTTCGGCTCCTGTAAATGAATACATTATATACGTATTACGTATATATAACACAGTGGAGAAAAATATTTCGAACCTGCTCAGAAATGCACCCTTTGCGAAGGGCAACTAAGCATTCTAATGCTTGTGGATAAGTGTCTCCTTCGAAGGAATTCTCCACCATATCGAATATCTTATTTCTCATGCTATGGATCGCCTTGTTGACCCACTCGGGATTGTCTCGACGAGATATCATGGCCTCAAAGTCTTGTATAGGATTTGAATCGCCAATTTTCTCCACTTTCGATGTACATTCGATGGCATCCATTGCTTGGTCACTAATGCCCTCGTTTGACCCTGAAGGTTTCTCTCTCAAGTACCCTTTTTTAGATGATTTTTTCAGCTGCAAAATGAGCCGAAAATAAGGAAATATTACCACCATGAAAGATGGATTAAATATTTATTATATATATAACCTTTGGATTCTCTTTGAGCACAAATTGTCGACGAAATTCATCGATCACAGATGAGTTTTGAGATATAAGTTCAGGGTCGGATTCTGTGATTCTACGGAGGGTGTCGTCGAGCGGTGGTACAGAGGCATTGGGATCTTTAGATTTTAGCTCCAGGCAATGATAATACCGCTATAATTTTTCAAACAAGTTAAACAAAATCTTAGCGAAAATTTTGAGGTTACATATACTTTTAACAGCCCATAAAACTTGCAAGAAAATAAATATTTCTCCAAACATAGTACGCAAGAAAACAAAGCGATACGAAACGAACCTCAAGAATTGGATTAGGGGTGAGATCGGGCTTCAAGATTTCTTCTTTGTCGCTTGGGGCAAGATCGAGCATTTGGACAAACTTATCTGCGATCATTTGTTGTTGTTCATTGGGTACCATTGAAGGAGGAAGGCTGCTGAAAGAGGGAAAGTGGAATTCTCTAACATCCTCCGCAAAAGGAAGAACGTTGAAATAGAACGAATCTGGCTGGAGAAAGGAAAAACAAAAAAAAAGTATTAAGGTAAAGAAATCATAATACATTTGACACAATTCGTTTTCAATTTTTTTTCTTACAATGTTCTTGTCCTCGGATACATTAGGCGTTAGGACCCCCACGACTACATTTGACTGTCCTTGTCTCCACACACAGCGCACAATAGCTACTCTGTTCGTTTCCTTCAATGCTCTCACCAATGCTGAAACTGCTGTAACAGCCTTTGCATTCCCAGGTTCGGCAATGAATATGTTGACATCTTTCATATAATAGTGTCTTTCGACAAATCGTAATAATTCAAAATGTCAAAAGCAAGAAGTTTTACCAATTAAATAAAAAAAATAAAAGGAACTTTGATACTATAAGATTATTTATTTAATATTTTACCTCATGATATTAGAAGCATCTGTAAATCCAAGAAGCTTCACTCCCTTCTCAGGCTTGAACTTCACAGCTTCCCACTCAGCAGCTGATATCGGGACCACTTGAGGCCCATAACGGTACCCTTTTATCCTTTGTTCGGGCGGAACCACTCTATTAGACTCTCCGAGGGTTTTATATTCGTAATCGATTTTCACTTCATGGGTTGCAAATTTATCACTCGGCGGTGCTTTATCCGAGTACCTCTTCAAGGTGGGAAATCTTTCTTCAGATGTTTTCTTATAGACCCAAATCTGCACCATAAGAAGAAGGGGGATTGCGAAAAAGTCGATAAGCGTTTTAAGTTAGTAAATTGTGTCGAAACATTGAATCAATTCAAACCTTGATCTTCATTTGGAGCTGATCTCTAAATTGCCTCTGTACGTAGTCACTGGAGATATATTACGTGTTCTCAGAGCACCCAAAAGCGAAGTTGAGTTCTCAACATGTACAATCTTCGAAGAGGAATTGCTCGAGAAAACGCTTAATAAGAAATCATTCTCCTCCACAATTCCTTATCAACAGCGTTCTGTTTTTGTTTCTCCCTAATAACAATGCAGTCCATCTTCATCCCATTTGCCATCATCTGCTTGGCAACTGTTTCGACCTGATCCTTCTTTGTTCCCTCGAAAGGGTCTTTAATGGAGACAATGCACTTGTAATAAGACATATACGTTTCTTTCCCTTGATTGTGGCCCCGTATTTCTTTATAAGCATATCCATTGCAATAACAATTGCATCAAGAACTTTGGGCAAGTTAAGGCAAAATGTTCAATACTCTGATATAAGCAGGATAAACAAGAAACAGTATATTAAAATAGAAATAGGTAATATCAATATAGAAGTATTAAGATACAATCTCCATGGGAAGTTCCTCGAGGAAGCTGTTTCAGAACGTCAACAGAATCTCCATCCACAACCTTTATGTCCCCCAAAACCGTCACATGTTCGTATCCACCAACTTCGACGGTCAAGTCATTTTTAGTTTCTGAAAATTTCAGCCAAAATCGTACATATCAGCGCTATTTTCAAGCACAAAAATTCAGTACAAATCAAAATCACTCAAAACATCCTACAAATCCTTAGTATATCATTTGAACAGCCGAAAATTACCTGCAGTACCAAATACAACAGCTCCCACCTCATCATATTTGCTGTAGATCAGCTGCATGAACATATTGAGGGTATTAGGAGCTCATCAAGACTGTGAATATGTCTACAAGTAAAACAACCCGAAAAAAAAGAGCATTATTTTATCGCAAATTGCTCCAAAGTTACCTTTTTCTGAACCAGCAACGAACAAATCTTTTCGATTTCGGGTAAAATAGAATGCATCAATGGACCCACATCAAGCACCAATACAACACCCTCCTGCTAAAGTAAACACTCAATGATAAAATAACAATAAAAATAACTTGAAGCCACAAACCATCGACCCAAAAAAATGATCAAAACCGTAATTTCTTTAACGGGATAAACTCCAAGAGCTTATTTCCACATACTTCGTGATATAATGGAAAATAAATTAAAAAATAAAATTCCTCAATCGTAAAATTACTAACAACGTATGAAATGCTATCTTCCAAAGCACATAATCAAAAACGAACTCAAGAAAGCCATTTCAGCTGCCCACAAATAGTTTGAATCGCCGTAAAATTATAAAACCCAGATGAAAAAACTACAGGGAATGAGGAAATAATCACCTTATTTCGCGCCATTCGGGCAGTAAAATTAAAAATCGAGACGAAGAAAAGAAAAACAGAGGATTGTGTTGGAGGTCTCCGAGCGCAAAAAGAGTAAAAGGGTTTTTATATTTAAAATTGCCGTAAAATTCCAATAATAACGCTGACGTGACGTTTGGCAATGGGCTGGCTAAAATGATTCTAAATAATTTTGATTATTTTGCATGTCTACTAATACCATTTTTAAACTTCCTCTATCCTCGAATTTTTTCTTTCTGATCAGTACCCATCTGTGAAAAGTTTTCTGTTTAATACCCGAAACATTGAAATGACGGAAATAACCTTTCTTTACATTGCAAATCAATTTTCAGATTATTAGACAATAAGACGCGAGTATTCACAAAGATGTTATTATACCACAAAAGAAATGCACTATTCTACTAATAGACATAGTTATTATACCAACAGCGGACATTATCATACCTAGTTAAATTTAAGAGTATTATACCAATAGATGTCAAAATTATACTAAGAAATAATATAATTATAGATTTATCATACGAATTGATCTTTCCACATTATACCCACGAAGACGACAATTATACCATCAAAATCCGAAATTTTACCAACAAAATATTCAAAAAATTATACCAAAAAATAGTTAATTATACCACTTATCAACATTATACCAGTAAATAATGTAATTTAAATTTATTGTTAAATCTAAAATGTGCAAATTATACCACAGAGACCGCCAATTATACCAACAAACTCGAAAATTTCACCATAAAAATATTGTGAAAATTAAACCAGTAGAGCGTAATATTATACTAACAAACCAATTTATTACATTACGATTTTTTCAATCCGATTTCTGACAATTATACTAACAGAAGCTGATATTATACCAAATGTTTCAGCTATTGTACTTAAATACACTATATATGGAATTATCTAACAGAGATCAACAGACCAACAAATCAACTAATTATACCGAAATGGAATTACAGAATTTTACCATTATAGGTGGAAATCGTACCGAAATACCAACTAATTTACCACGAAAAACCTCAATAAAATTATACCACATGTTATCAACGTTACACAAGTAAATAATGTAATTTAATTTATTGTTAAATCTGAAATACTCAAATTATACCACAAAGACCTCCAATTATACCAACAAACTGGAAATTTTCACCACTGAAAATTATACCAGTAGAGCGTAATATTGTACCAACAAACCAATTTATTACACTATGATTTTACAATCCAATTTTTGACAATTATACTATCAGAAGCTGATATTATACCAAAAAGAATTAAGGAATTTTACCATTATAGGTGGAAATCGTACCGAAATACCAACTAATTATACCACGAAAACCTTAATAAAATTATACCACATGTTATCAACATTATACCAGTAAATAATGTAATTTTAATTCATTGCTAAATCTGAAATACTCAAATAATAACACAAAGACCTCCAATTGTTCCAACAAACTCGTAAATTTCACCATAAAAATATTCTGAAAATTATACCAGTAGAGCGTAATATTATACCAACAAACCAATTTATTACACTATGATTTTTCAATCCAGTACTAACAGAAGCTGAAATTATACCAACGGTGTCATCTATTGTACTTAAAAACATTATATATTGAATATACTAACAGACATCAATATTGTACCATAAAGCCGATTATTGCACCAACAAAGGCGATTATTACCAAACAAATGTTCGATTAAATACCTACTTATTTCACTATATTGGATGCACAATTTATCATAGTATAAAAACATCATGTTCATTTTCTTAAAAAAAGATTTATGATGGACTAATGTTTAATGTTTCTAATATTATAAACCACGATTAGCATAAGACTTAAAATGCCATTTCTATATTTTAGGTCCTGCGGTCCCTTTATTTGATGATAAAGGAATTAGACTAGATAAAAAACTGATATGTGATATCATATACTTTAGGTCATGCGATCCATTTACTTGATGATAAAGGAATTAGACTAGATAAAAATTGTTATATGATAAAATTTATGAATTAGTGGTTTTATACGGATATAGAGACTCCAATGGTTAATAATGCTCATGTTCCTTATGCTGCTGGTTGCTTAGTGGTCGTGCTTGGTGATGATCTTACTTCAACCAATTTCATCGAAACCTTTTTCAGTGAACATTACATACCTATATATCAATCCTTTGATGATAGGAGTTATACGTTGTTCTTTAATTTTATATTTGGAGGAATGTGTGAAAAAAACATAATGGTATTATAACTATTTATTTACATAATTTGTCTCGATTTGATTTTTTTTCTCCCAAAAATTTGTCTCGATTTGATGGTATTATCATTCTTAAGTATGCTAATCGTGCTTCATAATATTAGAAATATTAAACATTAGTCCATATATTCTTTTTTTTAAGAACATTATGTTATAATAATATGATAAATTGTGTATCCAAGTGAAATCAGTAGGTATTTAATCGAGTATTTGTTTGGTAATAAATAATAATCGCTTTTGTTGGTACAATAATCGGCTTTAAATGTATAATGTTGATGTCTGTTAGTATAATTACATACATAGTGTTTTTAAGTACAATATCAGAAACAATTGGTATAATATCAGCTTCCGTTAGTATAATTGTCAGAATTTGGATTGAAAAATCATGATGTAATAAATTGGTTTGTCGGTATAATATTACGATCTATTGATATAATTTTCAGAATAAATTTTTGAGTTTGTTGTTATAATTGTTGGTCTTTGTGGTATAATTTGTGCATTTCATATTTAACAATAAATTAAAATTACATTATTTAGTGGTATAATGTTATAACATGTGGTATAATTTTATAGAGGTTTTCGTGGTATAATTAGTTGGTATTTCGGTACGATTTTCTACCCATAATGGTAAATTCCGTAATTCTTTTTCGGTATAATTAGTTGATTTGTTGGTATAATCCTGATCTCTGTTAGTATAATTCCATATGTAGTGTTTTTAAGTACAATAGCTGAAACAGTTGGTATAATATCAGCTTCTGTTAGTATAATTGTCAGAAATTGGATTAAAAATCATAATGTAATAAATTGGTTTTGTTGGTACAATATTACGCTCTACTGGTATAATTTTCAGAATATTTTTATGGTGAAATTTTCGAGTTTGTTGGTATAATTGTCTGTCTTTGTGGTATAATTTGTGCATTTCAGATTTAACAATAAATTATAATTTTAATTTTTACTAGTATAATGTTGATAACATGTCGTATAATTAATTGAGGTTTTCGTGGTATAAGTAGTTGGTATTTCGGTACGATTTCCGCCTATAATGGTAAACTTCCGTAATTCCGTTTCGGTATAATTAGTTGATTTGTTGGTATAATGTTGATCTCTGTAGAACATCATTTATTAATTGTGCTTTGATTTATTAGTTGTTCTTGTAATTAGGGGCGTTTCGTATAGTTGTCCTTAGGTTAGGACTAGGTTTGTAATTTATACCAAGTTTGTTTGGTATAAATAGGTTTGTAATTTATACCAAGTTTGGAAAATTGACCCGAAAGACTTGCAATTCATTTTCTAGAGAGAGAAACACAAAAAATCTTCTCACTCTAAGCGGAATTCTCTCTCGAGCTCTCCAAGAAGGTTTTCGATTGAAATCTCAATCTATACAATTCTTATCGATTCCTTTAGAATTCATGCTAGGATCGTAGAGTTGATAAACTATGACCTAACAATCTCTGTTAGTATAATTCCATATATAGTGTTTTTAAGTACAATAGCTGAAACATTTGGTATAATATCAGTTTCTGTTAGTATATTTGTCAGAAATTGGATTGTAAAATCATAATGTAATAAATTGGTTTGTTGGTATAATATACGCTCTACTGGTATAATTTTCAGAATATTTTTATGGTGAAATTTTCGACTTTGTTGGTATAATTGGCGGTCTTTGTGGTACAATTTGCACATTTCAGATTTAACAATAAATTTGAATGACATTATTTATTGGTATAATGTTGATAACATGTGGTATAATTAACTATTTTTAGGTATAATTTTTGAATATTTTGTTGGTGAAATTTCGAATTTTGATGGTATAATTGTGTCTTGTGGGTATAATGTGGAAAGATCAATTCGTATGGTAAAGCTATAATTATATTATTTCTTAGTATAATTTTGACATCTATTGGTATAATACTCTTAAATTAACTAGGTATGATAATGTCCGCTGTTGGTATAATAACTATGTCTATTAGTATAATAGTGTATTTCTTTTGTGGTATAATAACATCTTTTGTTGGTAGTACTCGCGTCTTATGGTATAATTATCGGAAAATTGATTTGCAATGTAAATAAAGGTTATTTCCGTCATTTCAATGTTTCGGGTATTAAACATGAGACTTTTCACAGATGGGTACTGATCAGGGAGAAAAAATTCGAGGGGCATTTAAGAGGAAGTTTAAACTTGAAATGGGACTGATAAGGAATTTACCCAAAATTAAATAAATAGACCATAGACTTCTCGAATTTCTTAATACATGCATAATGTAAATGTAACGTTTTATTGATCACATGTTACAATTGCGTAGAATCCATGAACGAGCTTCATCCGGATCTGGTCTCACGGTAAAATTACCATTATAATCATTTATTCTTTCACAATTATATTTTTTCCTACTATTTTCGTAACAAACATCAAATATGGTTTTGGTATAAACTCCGCGGTATCTACACGTAATACCCAAAAAATTAAAAATTAGTCCAATATATATAGATGCATAGTAGAATAAAGTTTTTATACGTATCTACCTGTTTGATTGTCATTTACCATCGTTTAAGTATATTTTCATACGAATATTACGTATACATGTTTAAGTGGTATATGAATATGTTGTGTGAAATCTCTGTAAGCATGACACACTTTTTTTTTTCAGTGTATTATGACCAAAATATGTTTCCTACGGTAGCTAAATTTCTAATATGATTTACCTTCAGCCAAGCGTGTACTTATACGTAAACTTTTATTTTATTAGGTTATACATAAACAGAAAATCTGCAAGAGACTTATTTGGCTATGCTGTTAGTTATATGTAATTTTATTCATTTATGATAATTTTTGTTTATATCGGTGCGTTCGAGCCAAATTCAAATCAAGCCAAATTATCTCAGAGTGCGTTTGGATTCGCATATTCGGATGAAATCGTTTGATTTTAAATTATGAATTTCAAAATCGTAATTTCAAATCCAACGTTAGGATTTCGAAATTTGGATTTAAAAACAGAGCTCGACTCGAACTCGTGAAGCTCATCGAACTCGATTTCTAACTTTTTCTAAAAAATTTAAAATGTACAAAATAAAATAAAATAGAAATCATGAATAATATAAAAAAACAAACTCATGAGCCAACTTGCGAGCGCCCACGAGTGAGCTCGAGCTCGAGCCGGCTAATTCGCGAACCCGTGACGAGCTCGACCTCGACAAGAGCTCGTCGAGCTCGAGCCGGCTCATTCGCGAATCCATGACGAGCTCGAGTCGGTTCATCGAGCTTGTGAATCGGCTCGATTCACCGTCCACCTCCTAATTATTATTGTTATTAGTATTATATTTTTTCATTATTATTTTTTATACTTTTATACTATTCTATTATTATTGTTGTTGTTATTATTATTATTATCAGTTACGAAAAAATCATGACGTGCTCGACATTGTATTTCGAAAACGGACCTTTTGACACGGAATTTCAAATCCGACGAATTATAAGAGTTCGGATTTCCCCTCGGATTTGGACGAAATCGAAATCCAAATCGGTGCAATTGCTAAACGGAAAGATTTGAACGAAATCTGAATTTAAAATCAAAATCCGGAATCCAAACACGGGACATCAATAAATATTCCCTACAAACATAATGTAACGGCAAATTGCCATCAACGTATATCAGATATTATTACATAAATAGATAAATCTCAGTCAAGTCCTTACTCGTCATTTCAGCTCATAAATCTCCACCAACGCCATTAACCGATCCGACGAAATGCCACCGCTGCACTTGTAGATCCACCGAGCTCGTCGCCGCGCCCTAACATGGCGGCTTCTTCGCCGGAAGCATCAGCCGACTATGCTCGGCTAGGCAAAGTTCTTCTTCCGGCGCTCGACAAGATCGTAAAGAATGCGTCATGGCGCAAGCACTCGAAGCTCCAAGCCCAATGCAAATCCCTAATCGAAGATCTCGCAAACCCTAATTCAACCCCTAGCCCGCCGAATTCGAGTTCCACGCCGCCTACGTCTCCTCCGGTACCTCCTTACGACACGTCGGGTGCACCCGGCGTTCTGCTCGATCTTGCTCTGTTCGATTCGGAAATTGTCATAATTCCGTTGATCAACGCGATGTCGGCGAGTTATGTGAAGGTCTCGGAGCCAGCACTTGATGCCGTGCAGAAATTGATCTCTCATGGGTACTTACATGGCGAGGCGGATCAGTCCGGTGGGCCCGATGCGATCATTCTTGCCAAATTGATTGATTCAGTGTGTAGGTGCCACGAACTGGGCGAGGAAAGCGTTGAGTTGTTGGTGATTTAAGACGCTCTTGTCTGCTGTTACTTCAGTTTCTTTGAGGATTCACGGCGATTGCTTGTTGCAAGTCGTGAGGACGTGTTATGACATTTATCTGGGGAGCAAGAATGTTGTGAATCAAACAACTGCAAAGGCTTCACTTGTTCAGATGCTTGTGATTGTGTTTAGGAGAATGGAGGCTGATTCTTCAACTGTTCCAGTTCAGCCAATTGTGGTTGCCGAGTTGATGGATCCAGTGGAGAAGCCTGATGGGGATAATACGATGACGGTTTTTGTTCAAGGGTTTATTAGTAAGGTGATTCAGGATATAGATGGAGTGTTTAGCCCAAATGTGGTAAATGTGGGGTCCTCTCATGATGGGGCGTTCGAGACTAAGGTGTCCACTGCGACAGTGGAAGGGACAAATCCAGCAGATTTGTTAGATTCTACCGATAAAGATATGCTTGATGCCAAATATTGGGAGATTAGTATGTATAAGACGGCGCTGGAAGGCAGAAAAGGGGAGTTGGCAGAGGAAAAGGATGATGATTTGGAGGTTCAGATTGGTAATAAGTTGAGACGAGATGCGTTCCTGGTGTTTAGGGCTCTGTGTAAGCTATCAATGAAGACTCCACCCAAGGATGCCTCCGCGGATCTTCAGGCGATGAAAGGAAAGATTGTGGCACTGGAGTTGCTTAAGATTTTGCTGGAGAATGCTGGGGCGGTGTTTAGGACGAGTGAGAGGTATTTTGGCATTATATTATGCATTGAAATGTTTCAATACTTATGATGAATTTTGGAAGCTTTTGTTGGTATTATACCCGTGGTCGTAGAGATTAATGGTTTGATTTATTCACCACGCCCTCTAATTATGGCTTAAAATCTTTCCGACTTTTACTTGCATATGTCAGCAAATTTGTTTTGTCCTCGATGAATCTAATTGATTATTTATGCTTCCAGTGACAGATTGGTAGTTGACAGCTCTGTCTCATTTAACTGCCGCATGATAGTGGTTATTTAATTTAAGTTTTCCATGGTTTAGTTACATGTTTCTTTCTTCTTCGAACAGATTTTTGGATGCCATAAAACAGTACTTGTGTCTGTCGCTGCTGAAGAAACAGTGCTTCAACCTTATGATTGTTTTCCAGCTTTCATGCTCCATATTTATTAGTCTGGTCTCAAGATTCAGAGCCGGGCTGAAAGCAGAAATTGGCGTTTTTTTTCCCAATGATTGTCCTGCGCGTACTAGAAAATGTCTCTCAGCCAAATTTCCAGCAGAAAATGATTGTTGTTCGGTTTTTGGAGAAGCTGTGCGTTGATTCCCAGATTTTAATAGACATATTCCTTAACTATGATTGTGATGTTAATGCTTCCAACATATTTGAGAGGTATATAATTTGTTCATACATTAGTACGCTTTCTATATTGTGATATTTTTTTTTTGCAACAAGTCTTTGGGTCCACTTGATTAATCATGGACTTTTGTACAAAGAACATGCAGCATCTAGCATGGGTACAACTTCCCAGATTGTTGAATTTGGTTTTTCTTTCTCCATCTCTATTTTCTTTGCAGGATGATCAATGGACTGCTCAAAACTGCCCGAGGGGTTCCCCCTGGTGTTGTAACTACGCTTCAGCCTCCCCAAGATGGTATTATGAAGATGGAAGCTATGAAGTGCCTGGTTGCTGTATTGAAAAGCATGGTGATTGGATGAACAAACAATTGCGAATTCCCGATTCTCATTCTACAAAGATATATGAAGCCGTTGAGAATATTTCTGACACTGGAAGTCCACCGTCACAGAATGGTAATGCTGATGAGCCCACTGAAACATCAGATACTCGTTCTGAAGCCGCGAAAGTTTCTGATGCTTCGGTGATTGAGCAGCGCCGTGCGTATAAACTTGAATTACAGGTGCATATTCATTATATATGTTTTGAACATGAGATGATTGGTAGTGCGTCATTTTACCTTTAGATGAATGAAGTATTAATATAGTTTTTAATATATCAGGAAGGGATTGCCGTTTTTAACCGCAAACCAAGAAAGGTATTGAATTTCTGATAAATGCGAATAAAGTGGGTAATTCTCCAGAAGAGCTAGCTGCGTTCCTTAAAGATTCTTCTGGTCTGGATAAAACTCTGATTGGTGATTATTTGGGTGAAAGGGAGGAATTGCCTCTAAAAGTGATGCATGCAAATGTGGACTCGTTTGATTTCCAAGGAATGCAATTTGATGAAGCAATCAGGGCCTTCTTACAGGGTTTTAGATTGCCTGGCGAGGCACAAAAGATTGATCGTATAATGGAGAAGTTTGCTGAACGGTATTCCAAATGCAATCCAAAGGCTTTTACAAGTGCTGATACTGCCTATGTGCTAGCTTATTCAGTGATAATGCTAAACACGGATGCTCACAACCCTATGGTGAAAAATAAGGTACACCTTAAGATTAATATGCTATTTTTTTGTCATTGATTGTTGAGTTATTGCTTATATTTGTTATGTGACATGCAGATGTCGGCTGATGATTTTATTAGGAATAATTGTGGAATTGATGATGGTAGAGATTTGCCAGAGGATTACTTGAGAGCACTGTTTGAGAGAATATCTAAAAATGAGATTAAGATGAAAGATGAAAATCTGTCCATCCAGCAAAAGCCATCTGTTAACTCAAACAGACTTTTAAGTTTAGATAGCATCTTAAATATTGTGGTCCGTTCGCGTGGTGAGGACAGCATGGAGACAGGCGACAGTCTTATGAAGAACATGCAGGAAAAGTTCAAAGAGAAAGCGCGCAAGTCTGAGTAAGACAATTAGTTTTATGTATCATATTCTAACATATGAATCTTTGCCATCAGTGAGAGCATACTCCATTAGCATACAGGGTTCTTGAGGAATGATTTTTTATTTTTTCTTTTGTTCTTCGGTTTGTTTTTTCTTATTGTCATGAAATTATTGTTCCTTTGTGATTGAACCATGCAGGTCAGTTTACTATCCTGCTACCGATGTGGTGATTTTGAGATTCATGGTCGAGGCATGTTGGGCACCTATGCTTGCAGCTTTCAGTGTTCCTCTTGATCGAAGTGATGATGAGGTGGTAACAAGCCTGTGCTTGGATGGTTTCCGTAGCGCAATTCATGTCACTGCAGCAATGTCGATGAAAACTCATAGAGATGCTTTTGTGACATCATTGGCAAAATTTACCTCACTCCACTCACCTGCAGACATTAAACAGAAAAACATCGATGCGATTAAGGTGTCTTTTTGCACTTGTAGGCTTTTAAGATAATAATAGCATCATTGAGGAGAGTACCTACATCAATGGATACATTTCACATTGTTAGTAGAAAATGTTGTCTAATTTACTCTTCGGCCGCAGCGTATCTTACAAATACTTTCCAATTGATAGGTTTTATACGTTGCTTAACGATACCTATATAATGTATTATTTACCCTTCTGTATGTTGAACGTGAAAAATTGGGTCATTATCTTTCTTCAAGGATAACTTCCTTTTTATGTTTATCCAGTTACAGTTATGGCTACTCTTGTCTATCAACAGGCTTTAATCACGATAGCAGATGAAGATGGCAATTATTTACAGGAAGCTTGGGAACATATCCTAACATGTGTGTCACGGTTTGAGTATTTGCATCTCTTAGGTGAGGGTGCTCCTCCAGATGCAACTTTCTTTGCTTTTCCTCAGAATGAATTAGACAAATCAAAACAAGCCAAATCAAATTTCTTACCCGATTTAAGAAAGAAAGGACCCACAAAGATTCAAACATGGCTTCTGCTGGGAGAAGGGGTTCATATGACAGTGCTGGTATTGGTGGTATATCTGCTGCTGGAATTACATCTGAAGTGATGAACCATTTGGTATCTAAGTTGAACATGTTGGACCAAGTTGGCGAAGTAAACCACATATTCATTAGAAGCCAAAAGCTAAATAGTGAGGCAATAGTTGATTTTGTCAGGGCTCTCTGCAAAGTTTCTATGGAAGAATTGCGGTCTGCATCTGATCTGAGAGTGTTCAGCCTGACAAAGATAGTTGAGATTGCGTATGGTTTCTATCTTGCTTCATTTTTCTCCTTATTAGCTTGACAACGAATGATATAATTTGTTTTTGTGCACAGGCACTACAACATGAGCCGCATTAGGCTCGTGTGGTCGAAAATTTGGCAAGTGCTTTCTGACTTCTTTGTGAACATAGGGTGTTCAGAGAACCTTTCTATTGCTATTTTTGCTATGGACTCGTTGCGCCAATTATCAGTGAAATTCTTGGAACGGGAAGAATTAGCTAATTATAACTTCCAGAACGAGTTTATGAAGCCTTTCGTAGTCGTGATGCGCAAAAGCAGCGCTGTTGAAATCAGAGAATTGATTATTCGATGTGTTTCGCAAGTGGTGTTATCACGTGTTACCAACGTCAAGTCAGGATGGAAAAGCATGTTCATGGTAGTGAAATCTTTTGATTTATTTAGTAGGATTGCGGTAACCACTGTTTCGATTTTTTTTCCCCAATTTTCAGTTCTGAAGAACAATATGTACTTTTCAGGTGTTCACAACTGCTGCCTATGATGACCACAAGAACATAGTCCTCCTAGCCTTTGAAATAATCGAGAAGATTGTCCGCGATTATCTCCCATATATTACTGAAACTGAGACAACTACTTTCACAGATTTTGTCAATTGTCTTATCGCGTTCACCAATAGTAGATTCAGCAGAGATATAAGTCTTAATGCTATTGGTTTCCTCCAATTCTGTGCTGCAAAACTTGCTGAAGGAGACTTGGGAAAGGAAACTATTGAAAAGGCCTCTCAATCTTCGCCTCATGAAGGAAAAGAAAACAAAAGGCTAGGCAATGGAGAAGCCATAGATAATGTTGACCAGCTATATTTCTGGTTTCCCTTGTTGGCAGGTGATGAAAATAAAGCATTTTAGTCCTTATCTATAAAGTTCTCTTCATAAAAAACTTTTTTTTTCTTTACGAAATTCAGTCATTCAAAAATGAAATTATAGCTTGCAATGTGTTTTCGTAACATGCCCTCCACTCTTTTCTTATTCATCAACCAGGTTTATCTGAACTGAGTTTTGACCCAAGACCTGAAATCAGGAAAAATGCCCTACAAGTGCTATTCGATTCGCTACGAAACTATGGCCAGCATTTTTCGCTACCACTGTGGGAAAAAGTGTTTGAATCGGTTCTCTTCAGAATCTTTGACGATGCTCGACGTGCTACCGATTCATCCAATGGCATAACCCCAAGGCATCACAGGGCTAATGGTGATGTTGAGGAACTCGATGAAGATTCATGGCTTTACAAAACATGCACACTGGCCCTACAACTGGTTGTGGATCTTTTCGTTAATTTCTACGACACTGTCAATCCCCTTCTGAAGAAAGTGCTGACGTTGTTAGTCAGTTTCATCATACGTCCTCACCAAAGCCTTGCTGGTATTAGCATTGCTGCTTTTGTCCGTTTAACGAGCAATGCGGGGGAAATGTTTACCGACGACAAGTGGTTTGAGGCAGTTTCTTCTCTCAAAGAAGCAGCCGAGGAAACCCTTCCCGATTTTTCGTTTGCCCTTAACTACGAAGAGGGTCAAATTTTGTCCAAGATGAAGAGACCAACGAAAACAACCAAGGTGAATCATCCACTGGTCAAGATACCGCTGGTGATGAACCTGATAATTCGAGGACACATCATATTTATGCGGCTATAACTGCTGTAAAATCCCGATCTTCCATTCAACTTTTACTGATACAGGTACGCTGCACCGAACCTCTTTTCTCATTAATCTCACTAGTATCGGATATCTGCTCGTCAAAAAATAGAACTGCTTGATATTTGATAATGTTTTGGCAATGGTTTTGTATTGTGAGTTTGATTTTACCTTTACTACTGATCTCTACGCCGAAAGCCTGGTAAGATAATATTTAATTTGTATAAAAATCTGATGATAATAAACTTTGCTTCGATTATTTCAGGCCATTATGGAGATCTACAACATGTACCGAGCTCACCTATCAGTCAAAAACACCGTTACTCTCTTCAATGCAGTGCACATCGTAGCACATCATGCCCACAAGATAGACAGCGACCCAACCCTTACTTCGAAGCTTCAACAGTTGGGCCCCATTTTGCAAATGCAAGACCCTCCCTTACTTCGACTAGAAAACAATCTTACCAAATCTGCCTCACCCTCATACAAAACCTCGTACTAGACAAACCGCCCAATTCTGAATTAGAATCCCACCTCGTCGATCTCTGCCAAGAAGTGCTGCGATTCTACATTGAAATTGCAAGTTATGGACAAGTCAGCAGTTCGTTTCTCGGGCAAATTGGACGATACCATCGGTTCTGCGAAGAGATGGGAATTGGCCGTACGGGCGCCGCTCGTCGTTGTGACTTTGAAAGCTATTTGCAGCTTAAGAGATTCTTCGTTCGAGGAGAACTTGTCTGGCTTCTTTCCGCTGCTTTCGAGCTTGATATGCTGCGAGCACGGTTCGGGCGAAGTTCAAGTTGCATTGGCCGATATACTTAGCTCGTCCGTTGGTCCCGTTTTGCTGAAGTCTTGCTGATCAATTAGAGTGAGCTTTTTTTGGTGTTTTTGCTTTTCTGTGAGTCTCTGAGTGTACAAGTCGAGTGGTAAGCAGAAGGTTTGTTTGGGTTATAACTTTTGTTATGGAGAGTTGTGAGGGGCTGCTACACACTGTTGTTTGTACTTTGTAGTATCATAGGAAGGCTGTTTATTCTATTTTATTACTGCGTTGTTACTAATTTTAGGTTTTTTACAAGGAAAACATTGTTCAGTTCAGCTATATATTTGATGTTTCATTTTGATGTTGTAGACCTACTTAGTAAATCGCTTTATTTAAGTATTTATATAATATATATTTCTACGTCATTCAACATTACAGTTAATATCGTTTTAGGAAAATTGCACAATTATGGGGGTCTGATGCATCACCATGATGTAGATCAATGTGATATGGCATTACTGTGTTTGTCTTGGGGTGATATTTCATTTTGCATATCAGTGTGATATTGGAATATTGTGTTTGTTTAATTGCAGTGATGCCTGGAGTGATGTGTAATGTCGTATTTAACCTTATGTATTATGTAGTAAAAGTGTTACTATGTTCATTTGAGGTAATCTTTAACGTGATAGTTATTAATATTTGAAAATCAAGTATTATTGTTAAGCTTATAAGAATGTTATATAATTCATCAATAGAATTATTATATTTTTTATGCTTACATAGATTTTTTAACCAATTATTAATTAATTATTTAATATGATTCTTCAATATAATTATTTTATTTTTTAAGCTTTAATAGATTAATCAATTAGTAATTAAAACTATTTTCTATAATCCTTCAAGATAATTCTTTTTAAGCATTAAAATAAATTTTTAATATTTAAAATGTTGGTTATGCAATTTAAAATAGGAGAAGGGTATATAAGGAATGGAAGTAAAAGATAAGGAATAATTTTGTCCAAAGAAATATTGAAAATATCACTACATCACTGTGTTGTAAGATCACCCTGCTTTCTGGGGATGATCCAAAAGCTAGAATATCACTCCGTTTTGATCACCTCGGTGAACCTCCATCACGGTGATGATTTATCGCCTACGCTAAACAAACGCGGTGACTAGGAAGCGATGGAATGATCATGATGATGTTTGGAAGGATCACCCTAAAACAATACCCCTATAAGTAGTCTATATCTGATCTGAGGCAGGAGGCCTATAAGTTTTTTGAGACTTGCTCTTCCACAATTATAATGTAGTATTCTATTTTTGTGCAAATTACGAGTCAGGCCCCAAGAAGACCCCTGTCAGAAAATTTATAGTGGGTCGCACGATAGTTCGAAGCCTGGGATTCCGCACCGGGCGGGTTGTCCGGTCGGTTAATCGGAAGGGAATCGGATCGTGGGTCCGATGTTGGGCCTGCACGAGGTCGGTCGCACGGGTCGGTGGCGGATCGGGTCGGGTCGATGAGGAAGAAGAAGAAGAGTATGACTGTTAGGAGTATGTGGGAGGAAGAAGATGATGATACTGTTTCCTCCATATGAGCGAGGGGTGTGTTTTTTTCAGTGCAAAGGACGTGTAATGAGTTTGAGTTCGTTTTACTTCGCACATTTGTATGTATAGAGAAATTAATTTTCAAGATTCCGAAATATTTTTTTCAATAATATACTGTATTGTATTATATATTTGCGGAGTTAGGTAACGTTTGATTAATCTAGTTGCTCCACGGCTGATAATTGTAAAATTGGATCGTAACCGTTCAACGCTTACTTTTTATTGTCTCAAACAGTTGGGTTAAGTGGTCCAACAGTTCATGAATTCGATTATATTTGGTCGTCTTCACTACCGATAATTGTTGTAGATTAGAAAGATTAGACCCGTTTGAAGTTAGGGTTGTTTCTAGTTGACGAGGAAGTTCAAATTCGACTCAAATTAAATTTTTAATTGCTTTGAGATTATGTACACTACTACGCAAACTCTATGTGTGTGTTTAGAATATAATATATTTATTACTTCTCATTTTGATATTCATATTTGAATATAATTTAACTATATAAGAAAATAATGTGTAGTGACTATATAATAAACAAAATGTAATTTTGTCATAAATACCCGGGATTAGCTAAAGGTAGGGTGAGGGTAGCATTAGTTAATACACTACTTAACTACTTCAAGGAGGTATTAACTCAATCCCACCTTTAAATTAACCCTCCTACCAAACACTACTTCACTCACTTAATCCTAACCCATCTAATCCTCCCTAATACAACACACATAATTTAAAAGTAATATAAAATTATTAAAGTAACTAACTAACAAAGAGATGATTAAACTGCAAATAAGTGACCGACCAAATGTGGCCGTTTATAGCCATCCCACACACAACTTTATATAATAGAATAGATGAGATGGCATGATATTAGCTTCTATCACTTTTATTGAATTTAATTGGAGAAATAAGAGGTAGTACATTAGAAGGAGTTGAATGGTCACTATTTACACCTAAACGTGGAAATTACTTGTAGGTTATAAGTCGTGTGATGAGAATGGGAAGTTTGATTTGGAATTTGTGGTTGTTAATGAGTCGAGACTTTTAAAACTTAAAGGCTGATAGAGATGCAGTGAGTAAACATCATTTAATCTTACTAGTAAACTGTGCACAGTCTACACCAGTTATTTTTTGGGTCAATTCAAAATCAGGCCCCATTAAGGGTTTGATTTCGAATTCAGGCACTGTTTGATAATAAGGACCCATTTTGTGTGGTGTAAAAAAAGTGGTATGAAAGATATATGAACTGGTATAGAATGATCATTTTGTGTTACAAACTTTCAACATACTAGTATGTCAAGTGGTACTGCAGAAATAAACTGGTATCAGATGATCATAAACTGGTACCGGATTATGGTTTTGTGGTACAGAATTTCAACATACTGGTATGTAAAAGCAATGAAGTGGTACTGCAGAAAATGGGTCCTTAAAACTAAAACTTTTGCCAAGAGGCCTGAATCCTAAATAATAGTTATGTGGGGCCTGAAATGAAAATGCCCCTTATTTTTTTCAAACTGCACAACATTTTTTTCTCACTTCTAAATTAAAAAAGTAACTAACAAATTGGATCAAATTTTGGGTAATTGATACACCAAATTGGATAGAAAATTGGCAGTTTTTAACTCCCTGACAATTAATATAAGAGTATCGACGTTTGATTTAAACTCAAATGTCTAATTACGTTACTTAAAATTATCAAATTGCAATGTTATATTTAAAATCAAATGTCCTACAAAATATGCCGATTGGTCCACGTGGATCAGCATTGACACCTGGAAAGGGTAAAAACGTCTTAACACGGCAGGCATCCACCACCCAACGCCAAGCTGCACAAAGATACTTTTCAAAAGCACTTATTCTCTCACTTTTCGGTGTCGTCAAAGTCGATCGGCTGTTTCTTCGAAGCTTCAGGTACTGCCTCTGTTTACCTTGATTTCGTCAGCTTTTGATTCATGGGTTTTGGTCTTCTACGAGCATCTTTTGATTCGATTGCATCAAAATTTTGATGATTTTTAGAGTTTTGATGTCTATACCTTTAAGACGAGGTTCGAAGAGATGTCTTTAGTCAATGATCCGTTAAATCAAGACCAGCTTTAGTGCCCTTCTTTCCGTAAGCAGTCGTGGTTTATCTTCCTTCGTTTGGATCGTATGGGGTTGTGTATTTATATGGGAAAGAAAGTAAATGCTGCTGATGAAATCAAGTTAAGTCGACGTTTTAAATGAGCTACTGTCTAGAATAAAACCGTTTTAAGAGTGATATTGAGATGCTTTTTTACTCTTGAGAAGGCTAATCATCAGCTTTTGAAACCTGATTTCAAACTCTTTTAGGGCCTAATAGCTGGTACGAAAAATTACGGAAGGTTCTCCGAGTGCAATTACTACTCCATATTTAGTAGGCTGGCTTTAGTTATTACAAGAATATAGAAAGAAAAATTTAAGCAGATTGACTCTGATGACTGTCATACGATGAGAAGGCGCAATGCATTGACGATTTGCTCTTGTTTTTCAGTGAATTTGTGTAGGCATAGATAGGTGTTTTGTGCGAGGAATCTTGATAGTGATGGGTGATGATGGTCCGCGGGGAATACATATATATACTGACCATTTTGCTGCATCAACGGCTAGCACATCAGCTTCCAATTCGAGCGAAGCATCTGCCATTTCTAACATGAGGTAAATGTTTGTCTCAAAATGATAATCGAACAAAAAACAGAGAGATAAAGGTAGGTGGTATTAACCATCAGCTTTGCTCTGTTCTTTGTTTGCTTTAGCATAGGTCGCATAGTCACACATCGGTAAGAAGAAAGCTAAAAGGCGCCGCATCGATGTTGAAGGCATTACGTCCTCGGATGATATCTCGGTTACTAGATTCAAATGGTCAGGAAAAGGTTGCTCTTTCCTAGTAGTTTTGTCGTAAATTGGATTTTGGATGATTTATATGTCTTTTTAATTTTCAGATATTCGTAACCTTTCTAGGTTGTACTTAGTAGCGCTGAAGCTAAATCTTTACGCTCGGAATTAGCTTCTTTGGACGAAAGAGAATCTCACTGTAAAGCTCAGTAAGCACTGGCTTCAGTTTTAGTTGCTATGATTTGCTTCCTCTCCCTTAAATTTTGTAAATTCCTCCGTTCTACATCAAAGCCCCTCTGAATTCGTACAGAATTGAGCATATCAACGAAATACTGCGATCATCGCTTCTATCAGGATACCTCTTCCTCCGAATGGTAAGAAAAATATCAACTTTACAGTTTCATATCCTTTTTTGTTTTCCAAAATTGAAAAGCAAAATCATCTTTTTTCTTTGCAGAGATGGGCTCCATTGCCTGGAGAGCCTCCCCTAGAAGACGACGCCGACGTCGATGATTGGGTCCCACGTTTCGTCGTTCTTCATGGATCTTGTATTTATTTGTATATGATTGCCACTGGTAATATTTATCAAAGAATATCGATTATTACCTTAATATTTTATTTTTGTATGTTACTCGTAATCTTGCGAAGAACTTCTGATACCTACCATTTGCAGATTTAAGTCCCCAAGACTCAACCCTCATCGCAGACGTAGTTGACGTGGGCCCTCTCCCTTCGATATCCCGAGAAGACGAAGAAGAAACGCTTTACAGTTTCTATATATTGACTCGTCAAGGGCTGAGATACGAGTGCCTAAGCTCCTCGCTTGTACAGGTGTATATTTTTTTTTTCGTAAATCGATATTTCTTTCGATTTCTCCTATTATAATTTATAGTACACAAAAACACTTAGTTTTTAGTTATTACATCCTCAACTGCATGGCTGCATATTCATTTCAGGTCAACTCTTGGTTGGCTGCACTGAAGATCTATTGTTGTGAAGATCAATCCAAGAAAGTGACATGTCGACGGAGTACGTCTTAGTTTCAGTTCCTCTTAAAAACACGTACACATCATTTCCTGATAATTGGTTCCATTTCTAGAATTTCTTACCATTTAGCTTGAAATGTCCGTGTGTGTGTGTACGTGTGTTTGTGTTTGTGTTTTTTCGTTCTATTACTTTTTTTTTTTCACGTATTGAGGCGAATTTGCGTTTGGATGCTTGTTTATATGTAAATTTTAACCAGAATATTTGTGTGTAAATTAATTACTAAATTAGAAGAATGCTATTCATCAAATAAAAAATAAAACGTTCTTGGAGTCAAATGAAGATTACAAATTACAGTGACTAAGTTAAAAATAGTACTATAAAATCATAAGAGAAGATAGATGCATGTTATGTCGACTTTCCGTTATTATGAAACAATTAAAAAACAATATTAAATTTAACATTGGGCCTTTCGGAAAGGCCCACATGAAGCCCAATTGCTTTGTTGGTCCTTCCTCGCATCGCAAGCTTTCTTGCCCAAGAAGACGTTTGGCAAAGGCTACGTACGATGCAACAAAGGTTCGCTTTTGGAAACTGAACGCAAGGAAGAAGGAAAGATAGTAAGAAAGAAATGGATCCGAAAATCACAGAAGTATATCAGGTGTTCGAGCGATTCAAAGCTGCGCTTGTCCGCAAGGATTATGATGTATGTACTCAGCTTCTATCGCAGCTCAAGGTAACGATTTCTCTCTATTTATCACTTAGTTCCCTTTTCCCTTTCGTTTTGAATCTTGAGTTATGAGATGTTCTCGTCTTTTCATAATTTTTGTTGTCATCCCGCTCGTCTTAGGGCGTAGTGCAACAGATACGAGATGATAAAATCGAGTGACGTCTTATTATTTCAGTGTTTATTGCGATGTTTGTTGAATAGCCAAATTTGGTTCGATCCAGTTGTATAAGCGAGGTGTGATGCTTAACTTGCTTTGAGATTTTGTTGGTTTGCGATTTCTATTGACTTTGAGCAATAAGATCTTAATGAGCTGAATTTACTTCTTATCTATTGGAATCACCTAATCTCTCAACTCTCAAGGCTAAACCATGAGAATGCGTAAGGCGTAAAGGTGTTACGTCTCACTAATTCGGAGCTATTTTGTCATATATTGTATGGCAGGTTTCACTGACGGGATTCAAGTCTACCTCCACTGTTTCAACAAACACCTAATGCAGTTCATGAATTGACACTAGCAAGTAATATTGAGTTCTGTTCTCCTTTATATCTCCTGGGATGTTGTACTGTTTTTCTTGTTGAGATGTGTTGTTTTGCCTTCTGAATTTCTATTATTTTCTACGATTTTCAGGGGACATATATGAGCATGCAGTTGTTCTAAGCGTTAAGGTTGAGGACCAAGATGCTTTTGAGAGGGACTTCTTCCAACTGAAGCCGTACTATACAGATGCTCGGTAATATGTCTTGCTGTTTTCTCTAATTAAACTTCATTGTAGGTGCTGTTTCTGACTCTCTATCATTTTATTTGCCCAGTGGGCTTATCCCACCGTCTCCTCAGGAGTATATCATTTTAGGTCTCAATCTTCTGAGACTCCTTGTGCAAAACAGAATTGCTGAGTTCCACACTGAGTTGGAGCTACTTTCCCCCGATGCTCTAGAAAACTCCTGTATCAAGCATGCTGTTGGACTCGAACAGTCTTTCATGGAAGGAGCTTATAACCGTGTTTTGAGTGCTAGGCAGACGGTTCCACACGATACATACGTCTACTTCATGGATCTGCTTGCCAAGACTGTGAGGTATGTTAACTGATCAACCCAAGTCCCAAAGAGGTTATTAATCAGCGTTCGTTTAGTTTTTGACATCAGTTTGAGCGTTGAATTTGATCTGTTGTTTGCAGGGATGAGATCGCAGGATGTAGCGAAAAGGCTTACGACTCTCTTTCTCTGAAAGACGCACAGCAGATTCTGCTATTTACTTCTGAAAAGGACTTGATTAAGTATATCGAGGAGGTAAACAAAAGTCGCCTGCTTAGTTTTCTTTCTTACAACTTGTAACAATTTACATATGGTGCTAGCTTTCATTTTCGAAATCGAAACGCACATACCAATAATGGGATTCAGACAATCAGCGGTAATCGTAAATTGCAGGATCAACCCGAGTGGGAAGTTAAAAATGGGCTTGTGTTCTTCCGAAGAGCCAAAGAGTCTGCACCTTGCAAGGAGATTCCTTCTGTGCAGCTTATTAACCAGACACTTAGCTATGCAAGGGAATTGGAGCGCATTGTTTGATCCCTTCTTTATGTTCTTTGATGATATTTGGATCTTATTTATTCATCAAACCGTTGTTTGTTCTATTGTGATTTGATTTCGCAAGGATCTTTGCTTTGCTTTTCTGCTGAATATCTCCATCATGTTACAAATTAAGTTTTTCTCTTAGAAGTTATTTTCGTGAAAAATGTGCACCTTCGTGTTCATGGATAGACCCCATTTAATATAACATGCAATATTGGCCTATGAAAACGAAAAATAAAAAGCTTTCAATTAACAATTCAGTTTCATCGTCAGGTCCGGACGAAAATCTCAGCCACTACATATTCATATATATATTCTCATTTAACCTCTAATTTAACTTCTCCATGAACGTCCAAAAAATCTCATCCCTTCCATTTCCAGCATAACGAAAGGTACGTACATTCCTCGGTTTTCTTTCCATGCATTCTTCAATATCATTTTACATACACATATATTAGCATTTGTTATTACAACTCCTAAATTTCAGAAAGGAAGGAGGAATAAAAATCGACCAATGGCGGCCGTCCACATAACCTCGACCGCCGCCGTGGTTTTCCTCGTAATCGTTTTCGCAAGGGAAATAACCGCCGGAGGATCGGCAAAGAAGGACGTCTACATAACCAACAACCACACAAACTACCTTAGCCTTCGGTGCTTCTCCTTCGACAATTTCTTCAACGTCGTCCACCTCGCGCCGTGGGGGAAGTACAGGCTCCGCGTCGCAAGGCGGGTCGTTTTCCCGTCCTCGACGATGTTCAACTGCTCGACCAACATGGGCACGTTCGTCGCCTATCGGTACGACTACAACTGCACCAAAATAGAAGACAAGGATTGCCAATGGAGGTTCGACCAGGACAACGCTTACCTTTTGGAGCCGAGTAATTCGACGTGGATAACGTACGATTATTCGCCCAACTACGAGTCGCTCGACAGGGGAGGCGTCATTCAGGGGTACTATGCCAATTAGATGATGTCCGAAAGTGAATCGATCGTTTTTTTCTTCTTCTTTGTGATGAGATGTGATTTCTAAGTTTGTGATATGTCTATCTGTGCTCTTTTATAAATGGAGAATGATGTTTAAAAACTGTCAAATTTGGTCAGTTAATTTGATAAGTGTTTAGTTACAGTTGTATCCTTAATATGTTAATTTATACTTTAATTAATAATCTAAAATATTGATTATAATTTTGCACATAGATTGTACGTGCTATACATACTAATCTTAATTCTTAGTTATGTGAATAAAAATATTAAATTGTATTTCAGTTGGTAGTTATTGTTTATAGACATGGGATAGTGGGTTATGTTTTGCATTTTTTATATTTATTTATTTATTATATTTAATTATATTTGACAGGTGTCAGTATTTGAGGACACCTACATTTCTATTCTAATATATAAGATATAAGATAAGATATAAGATATTTATACTCTTGTATAAAGAGTGTTGAGTTGTCAATTATGTCATAATTATTTATAATTTTACCCTTAATAACTCAATTATAATTTTACTCTTAATATTTTAATTTGTTACAAAGTTTATTCTTAAATTAAAATTTTATTTGCTAAATAACTCAATTAATTATAAAAAAATGTTAAATGTAAAATAGATTGATATATTTGCACACACGTCGGCTTTACTATACGTGCTAGTCTCTCTTAGTTAAGGATGTGTAGAATTGTTTTTCACAAGTTGCGGCAAATATTACATATTTTTGTTTAGAGCGGTAAAATTGAGATATAATTAAAAAATTAAGGTCTGATTATCAATTACATTGAAGTATTGGCGTAAGTAGCATTAAAACTCGGCAGGGTTTAAGCTTTCATTTCATTTCACTCGGTGTTGTCCTAAGCTCCGAAAATGGCTACAGCTTTAAGGAATATATTCGCCAGAACGACAGCCAAAACGCTCTTCAACGATCACGTGCGACGTCGTTTCGGTCAACCCTTTCTTGCGAGAACTGTTAATTCCCACTCGAGGAGCTTGTTTTCCACGGATGCGTCTGAAATCATCACGCAAGATTTGAATTCATCTGTTTCAGCTGCATTGAATCTCGATAATCGAGTCCCTGCGACTGTAATTACTGGATTTCTCGGATCAGGAAAGGTGTGCACTTTTGGGGGTTGTCCATAAAGCTTCGATCTTGCCCTTTTCTTATTGAATAATGGTGCTTGGGTTTGGTTGGTGTATTGTAGTACTGTTTATTCTTCGAGGGTCTAAGCTGCTCAATTCAAGAATAGTTGCTGAAAAAAAACAGAATTGGATGTGCTTCTAACTTTGGGCCTTCTCCATTTTGTTTCCTTATTCATGTCTGGAAATTATTTCGATTTCGAATGTTATTCTCTGTTGTCCTTCCTTTAATGTCGTCCCAGTGAAAGCCTATGTATAAGCATCTTACACATATTTTTTGCTTGCCGATGTTATTGTTGAGCAGACGACACTTTTGAATCATATCCTGACCTCTCAACACGGAAAGCGAATTGCTGTAATCGAGAATGAGGTAAGTAACTCAAAAGCCTCCTCCTAGTCAGCATATATTTTACGTCTAGATGTATAAAATGTAAGAACGAATATAATTCATATCGCACATCTTTTAAGTTTTAATCATGTCAGTACTTTGGATGCAGTTTGGTGAAGTTGATATTGATAGCTCCCTAGTTGCCAGCCATTCGTCATCTAACGAGGACATTATTATGGTAAACAATGGATGCCTTTGCTGCACTGTGCGTGGAGATCTTGTAAAGATGCTGTTGGAGTTGGTGAAGAAGAAGAAAGACAAATTTGACCACATTGTCATAGAAACCACAGGTAAATAAAAAACAGACCATTTTGTTTTCTGTGATGCGTTGTTACCTTTATCTGACATCTCTGCCTCACCTTGTGGTCATTCATCTTTCTTACAATCATTATGATGTGTTTGCTAACTAGTTATCGATATTTATTTATTTATTTCAGGTCTTGCAAAACCTGGTCCTGTAATTGAAACGTTCTGCAGCGATGAGCTTCTTTCCCGTCACATAAAGCTCGATGGAGTTGTTACTTTGGTTGACTCTAAGAACGCCATGAAACATTTGAATGAAGTCAAGCCGAGGTTTGTAGTACACGAAGCTGTGGAGCAAATCGCTTATGCTGATCGTATAATCTTGAACAAGGTAGGTTATACATATAATTTATTAACTGGCCTCTTTCTCTTTGTTCTTATACTTTTCCAATTGAATTGATATCAACAGACGGATTTGGCGAGCGATGGTGAAGTTGAAGAATTAACAAAAAGGATAAAAGTAAGTGCATTTACGGAAATTACTTGAGTTTAGATCTTTATGTGAATTAAGCTTACACCTCTAATTCTACAGCTTATCAATGCTATGGCTCCTATAAAGCTAGCAAACTATGGGGTTGTTGACATGGACTTTGTTCTTGGAGTTGGAGGTTATGATCTTGACAGGTGCTATAAAATTATCTCCCGCTACTATAGTCTCTCATTAAATTTCACTGATTATTTCTAATCAAACATTCTTAATGATCAAATATGTATCTCTTTTTTTGCAGGATTGTGTCTGAAGTTAGACCAGATGAATCTCATTCTTTTCATCAACATGGTGCTGACCCTTATCGTTTGTCATACATAATTTAATATGTTTGTCTCTTATAATATTCTATCGGATTTCTTATTTTTGTTCCATATTCTTTTCGCCTTCAGATCATAATAAAGACCATCATCATCATCGTCATGATCACAAGCATGATTCATCTGTAACTAGTGTCAGTATCGTTTCCGAAGGAACATTAGACCTTGACTATGTAAGTCCTTTCTTGTCCTAATTGCTATACTTTTTTCCGTAAGATTAATAGGTTTTGACTACTTTGCAATGCCATCTTTCTTAATTTTTGCTTGTTTTGAGGATTCAAACGGAAAACTAGGAATAGTAACCCTATTATTTTACATTATGTACTGTGGTTTTAGTACTTCCTCAAACATAACTCCTCATGTATTGTCATAATAATATGAGGTGTGTCAAAACTCCTAAGTAAAGTCCATTTTGCATCATTTTTTATCCATCATAGTTTTACTTACTATCAAATTTTGTAACATTTTTGTGATGATTTAGTTTGATGATTGGCTTGAGAGATTGGTCGAAGAGAAAGGCGACGACCTCTACAGGATGAAAGGAATATTATCAGTAAACGATTCTCCTCAACGTTATGTATTTCAGGTTTGTTAACCATATACTACAATAGCAAAACAGTGTAACAGCATCTTCAATTGAATCTGAGTTTAAATATGGATTGAATATTCAATAATTTCAGGCTGTACATTCGATCTTCGACGGCAGCCCAGGAAAAGAGTGGGAACCCGAAGAGAAAAGAATAAACAAGATCGTGTTTATAGGGAAGAATTTGGATGAAACTGCCTTGAGAAAGGGTTTCAGGGGTTGTTTAGTTTGAACATAACTCTTGCATACTTAGTAACATGAACATATCTTTACATGAAATCTTCAAGTCCTCTTTGAAAAATTAGTATGATCTTGAATTTTGTTGTACCTGATACTTTTATTCTTGGTGGCTTGTATTTCTCATATTGATCCATTCGTTGTAGTCAGTTAGATGTGCTTAAAAAAAATTAAATAAATAAAAGAGATGACAAAAAATAAACATATCTTGCATTATAACCGATGACAAAAAGTACCATATATCTAAAAAACTAATTCAAACTAGGGCTGTAAATGAGCCGAGCTCGAGCCGAGCTCGGCTCATTTTCTGGGCTCGAGCTCGAGCTCGAGCCCTTACAGCTGAGCTCGAGCTCGAGCTCGAGCTCGTCGAGCTTTTCAGCTCACGGCTCGAGCTCGAGCTCATTTGCAGCCTGATGAGCTCGAACTCGAGCTCGAGCTCACGAAGCTCATCGAGCTCGAGCTCGAAATTAAATTAATAAAAATAATATAAATTAATATAAAATACAAAAAAATATAATTTTTTTTAAAAAATCGAGATTTTTAATAAAAAATTAGTAAAAATAATATAAATTAATATAAATTTTTTAAAATATCGATTTTTTTTAAAAAAATAAAGAATAATATAAATTATTATTAAAATATAAAAATATAAAAAATTAAAAAAAAAAAATGAAAAAGCTCGCGAGCCTGTTCACGAGCTCGCGAGCCACTATGTTTGGGCTCAAGCTCGAGCTCGACTTAAATGAGCTCGAGCTCGAGCTCAACATAAATGAGCTCGAGCTCATTTTTGTCGAGCTTGAGCCGAGCTTTTATCGAGCCGGCTCGTCGAGCTCACGAGCCGGCTCGGCTCATCTTTCACCCCTAATTCAAACATTAAAATGTTCATTTACTTAAAAATGATTCGAACCATCCAAACTTTACTTGGCGCGAAGTGCCTCATTGGCTTGGAGCTACTCTCCTTCATCTGCTTGGTTTTGAGGCAATAAACGCCGTACTCACGCATGACATACTTTCCTTCGTCTTCGAAATAGCAAACAGAATCATCGACGGCCAAATAGATGCTATCTGCCTTTATACCTTTCATCGGCCCATAAATGATCACCGAGCTCGTACCAGCCGATCCCAAGAAAATCGTTCGATTCCCGATATTCGACGGCGTAGATATAACAGATTCAACACCTTCTACTCCAACCCCATCGCCGTATAAAAGCTCTCGATCACTATTTATGAAACGCACTTGCCCCATTTGATAGTAAATTTTCACATCGCTAGGCCTATTAGCTTGGGGAAATACGAACGAACCGTGAGATTGAAGTTGGTTTCCACGATAAGCATGTGCCCGTTATCGTCCTCCACGAGCCTATAAACTTTGTTTCGCATTCTTTACCTTAATATGAGAAAGATCCAGTGAGGTGCCTCCTCCAATATGTTCGTATTCCTCGTAAGGATCTTGGTCGACCCTCGGTAAGTATCTGTCGAGGATGACGAACGAAAGCTGCACCATACATCCCGTCGAGGGAAGCTCAACTGTATTGTTGCGCGACTTTATCGTCTCCAAGCTCGTCTCCATGGACAGCGTTAGAAGGAAAAGGGAATTCGAATTCTCGTGAAAGAATATGTCCACGTAGATGGTCTCGTCTGCTGGGTCGCCGGGTCCACTCCTCGTCCCCTGGCGTGCAGAAGGATACGTCGTTCGTTACGTTATGTTAGTGATGAAATTTTTAATTATCGCGGCCACGACGACGACGCTCTTGCCCGAGGACGAGTCTATTGAGGTGAAGACGTGGACTCTTTCGAACACACTCGACATGTTGTCCATGTTTCCTTCTTCATGGTTCTTACGAATTCCTAGTAATACCGATGAGTGCAGTTATTCGGATACAATCGCCAATCAGAAGTTTTCTTGAATATCATCTCTAATAATATCGCCGGGGAGATTATCCCATGACGATGGCGATGATACATACATTCTTCTTCTTGGACTTGTTTGATAGATGTTTCTAGCTTACTTTTTTCTTCATGATCGATTGATATAAATAATTCTCCACAAACATGAGAAAATTATATAATAGGGTTTTGTGGCATGAGAATGAGATGGTGAAGGAAGAAGAGACTGTTTATAAGCAAAAAATAGAAACGCGCGTCCAAAGTCGGTTAAGAGATAATTATCTATACTAGTTTTATGTAGAAAATGTGTTTCTATATTTAATCAATTCATAATAAATTAAAATTAGTTTTAAATTTAGTGTGTATTGAAAATTTATTGTTTTTATTATTATGCTAATAATAGATAGTGAGTGGTTATACAGTTATACTAATAATAGATAGTGGGTGGTCATTAACTCAAGTGTTTTTCAATAATTATTAACTGATGAAAATTATGATTGGCTAATTGATACACCAAATCACGACAATTTTAAAAGGCCTGACAATTAATATAAGAGTATAGATTTTAAATTTGAATCAGTTGTTTATTCAGTTCAAAAATTTGAATTTTTTTCCCATGGTTCTCTTATACTCCGTTTGGACTCGTTTTCTATTGGGGTCTTTACACATAAATACCCCCTCTGTAAAAAAACTTGTAAGTACCCAGTCAGCATTTTTTTATATGTACGTACCTAACATAATAAAATTGTTGCAGATAGATACCAATTCGCCGCAGGTACGCCATACAACATATTTGGGTAACCTATATCAACGTATTGTGGTACGTAATACGTTTAGAAAATGGTACGCCGTATTAGCACATTTAGGTATGTCGTACAAATACATTAGGTACGCCGTACAAACACATTTAGGTATCCTACATCAACATGTTATGGTACGCAATATACACACAGGAAGGTACGGCATGACTCAAGAGGCTGGTACAAATTAAATCGAGTACCTATCTGTAACAATTTCTGACATAGGTACTGACCTGTAAGTTTTTATTCAAACAGGTATTTATTTGTAGATACCCGTTTTTGGGTCACGATTTATTAATTGGGATTTATTCACCACAAAATATTTATTTTTAGATGGGCTCACTTAAATGACTAGTACTAAACTACAACAAAGCCCACTTTCATGTAGCTAATTTCGAGAACGGGCTGGTAGCTTAAAGCGAGCATTAAACCTTTAGGCAGTGTTTGGTGTGTGACCCATTAATAATAAATTTCAAGCCCATTATAAGATAAGCATCGATTGTCCTATCAAAAGCAGATTTAAGCATTATAGTACATTTCTACAAACACAATATAAATAAAATAATATCTTGTTTGGTTGACTAACATAATTCATTAATGGACCAGATAGAAATCTAAAAAGACCTATTTGCCCCTAATTATTTTATAAGCCCCAAACTCATCTTCATTACCTCAAACGCATCTTTTTCAAGAAATGAAAAGAAAAGTCGGTCCCTACGTTTTCTGCGTTCTTGTCCATCTTGAGTCAGGAATAAATTTGCAGACAAGAAAATCACAATAATATGTTGAACCAGAATTCCATAAAGAAAAACCCACGGCTCCTTAGTTCTTCGGGATATGGCAGCCATTGTCTCTCTACGATAATGGTTGAAAAATGATGATTGAGTTAGCACTTGCTGATAAGTAAATTACCATAACAATAGCTGCCCGTGGTCAATGAAAATATGGAGAAAATATAAAAAAACATTTAAAAATCAAGGAAACGAAATTGATGCCCGTGGTTAATTCCATACAGAACACTTACTTCATCGACAAAGAAATAAATGACCATAGCAACACCCGAAACAACGTATACAGGCATTATAAAAAACCCACAAATAAACCTAGTCATACACAACAACTCGATAGAATAACGATTAACCCAAGTCAATGAGAAAAAATTAGTATTCATAAAGTGATAGATTTTTTGATCTGCCATTAAAATAATCAAAGACAAACATTAGAACAATGAGATGGGGCGACTGAGGAAAAAAATGCCAGAAAAATAAAAATTCACCCCAACGTTAAAAACCCAAAACATCGAACAACATACTTGCAAGATTAATTTGCAGGAAATGCTTACAAAACTTACAGAAATACTCATAGTTTCAAGAAAGACTTCATAAATAGCAGGGCGTGTGAAACTGGCGCAGATCCAGTCAGAGTGAGTTAGAGCATGTTCGAAATATCGAACCCAACACTTACTTTTTAATTGGGATGATGAGTTGCTTTCCTATGCTAAGAGAGATGCTGCAAGGAGAAGATGGTGAGTTCGTCTGCTAAGAGAGGGGGTGCAAGCAGAGGGAGTAAAGGAGCCATCGTTAAAAATGAATTAGGGCTTTTTATCTTGTACATATATAGCAGGGGCAAAATCGTAGAAGGCATCAAACCCAGCTATTTGGAAAATGCAAGATAAAATAATAATATGGTTCCAATTGGGATAAATAATACTAAAGCCCGTTTAACATTTTCGGGCTTTCTGTTTTTTCATGGGCTTCGTCTGATGGAACCAAACATGGAAAAATGGGGTATTAATCATTTTGCAACCCATTTAAAAAGGTTATCATATAAACCAAACGCAGCCTTAAATTATATAATTAGACCTTTCCGGAAGGCCCACATAAAGCCCAATTTATTGCGAGCTTTCTTGCAGTAGAAGATCAATTTTTGGAAACTTGAAGGAAAAAGAAAGGGGACGACGATGAGAAATCGATCCGAGAATCACACAAGCAAGAAAAAGCTGTTGGTTGCCGGGTTGCGTTCTAGTCGGCGGTAGATGGAACGTCGGAACTTCGTCTGAAAATGGCTAGTCGAGACGTGTATTGGATACTGTAATGTATTGAGTGTGTTTTAATAGTTTTTTTTTCTATATTTGTACTATGATCAATGAAACAGTACTCCTTTTTTGTATTCTTCTGTATGAGGAATGTTGTAATGTTTGCTTTAGAAAATGGAAAAAGGTACGTTGCCAGTAGAAAGATAGCAGAAAGAGAGGAGAAAGATAGAAGTTTAGGTTAATTTCGTAACCCTAAACAGCATTTAGGTACACCTTATATATGCTAATATTGGGCCTTATATCACATCCCAGTTTAGGTTAAAAATATTAAAACAGACCCAACACTCTCAGATCAGTCCAGCCCGTCATTCTTAAGCCCATCCCAAATTCTTTCCCCTTTGACCCTCTTCGAACGATCCTTGGTCAAACCCCATCCGACCAAACTAGTTCCCATCTCCCCTTTGTGCCCTAACTTCGCCATGTCAGAATCATTCCCCAATTCCTCTCCTCCACCATCTACAAGGGTCACGACAGATACATTGTCCGTAAGATGAAATTGCGCTGATATTCAGTGCTTTCGGTTTGCGGCAATCGTCCCCAAGATACGACTTCTTGAGCTCGTAATCGCAGCACAACGATTCGAGTTTATCTGGCGAATCGTACTTGAAATCGAATTTTTCTTACTTCGGAAACCAGGGAGTTTGGAGTGAGATACAATTTCGTGTGGGTTGGAATGAAAACTCATATAGGGCATATTTATTGTGGCGACGCCCACTATCTAATTGCTAGTTAGCGATAACTCACGTCGGGTTTAGCAGCGAAAGCCGCGGAGAACCCATTTTACAAAAAACATTTGTTTACACAATATGT
Source organism: Craterostigma plantagineum (assembly GCA_027422505.1). Lineage (NCBI taxonomy): Eukaryota > Viridiplantae > Streptophyta > Magnoliopsida > Lamiales > Linderniaceae > Craterostigma > Craterostigma plantagineum. The sequence continues at coordinate 131,989 of JAPQWV010000985.1, forward strand.
TAACACGAATGGGCCTTAGGCCCAAACCATCCTATCACTCGCCCACAGGTCGTCATCCATGTACAGCCCCGCCCTCAAAAGCCCATGGAAGCTCCGATAGCCAGCCTCGAACGTCGTTTACCTACAACACGCAAACACTGAGCTGCCCAGTAGGTGAAATAATGCATGCACGTGTGACTCGTTCACGTTCACTCACCCCCAATTCTTACCAATGCAATGCCACTCACTATCACTCATCACAACCGGGATACACTCACCACCTCATAATGGGCCCTGGGCTCAATATGTGCACCATCACGCGAAATCACTACCACGATCACGAACACAACCACAACACGATCACAGCACTACGGCAGTGGCCTACACTGAGCAGCCTCCCTGAACCGTATCAGGTCACACTCTCAGGTCGCCTCTTCTGCCTAATGCGGTGCCCACGCTGGTAGCCTACACTAGGTCCCGTAAGGGTACCCAGGTCGCCTCCTCCCGCATGCGACAGCGTGGCCTACACTAGCTAGCCTACTTGGGGATATCCCAAGTCGCTCCTTTCTAGGTCGCCCGCAGTCTGCCGCATAATGTCCAACGGGCCAATGGCTCACCGTCACAGGCGCTGGTGCATAGCAGATGCCCACACTCACGTGACTCCTCTACGGGTCGACAGCCAATATCGGCTACTCGCTCACTAGGTACAGTACAGTACCACCGTTCCACCACGGTACACTCCGTGAAATGACGTGCAATGCACATGCAGACATTTAACGTGATAATACATGATATCGTGATGCCACATAAAACATACGTAAACACATAAAATACGTTATTCATCGAAGCACATAAAATTACATAAATATCACATTGGTGTTTACGCGTTGTAGATGAAAATTCACCTACCTGTCCTCCTGATATAATCGGGCACGGTATCTGGTGGACTTCCTAAATCTCGGACCTCTGAATATATAAATATTATTAGTATATATTCTAGTCCCCGAACTGTACTTATATAAAATAATTATATTCTAATATTAGTCTAGAGGTCAAAGGTCAACCCGCTAAAAATTAACTTTTCCGACTTTAGAAATACGTCGAATTGCCCAAAAGTCTAGTTTGGCGAATCACTAAATCGACCGAATGTGAGAATTATATTATTCTAGGGTACACCAAATCACCCGATTTGTTAATCCGAAGTCGCCCGATTCTAAGGTTTTCAAATCGTTCGATTCATCATTCTTGGAAGTAGGGTTGCAAACGAATCGAATCGAGTCGAATACCACCATATTCTATTTGTATTCTTTTATTTTTCGAATATTCATATTCGTATTCTTTTATTATTCGAATACTAAAATTGTTTCATATTCTATTTGATAATATATTCGAATATAATTGCGAATATTCGAATATTCTGATACGAATAAATTCTTTTCAGGAAACCTATTTTTACAAAAAATATAAAGCAAAAAAAATACGTAGTGGATGAAATATGCGTTTACGACATAAAAAGAAAAATGTAGCAAAAACATATCATTAGTTTATCCAACACATCATACGAAAGCACAAAAAAATCTTTCATCGATAAATTCCAACAATAATTGTTTTCCTTAGCTTGCTTCATATTAATATTTTAGTTTAACTACAAGTATTTATAAATATATATTGTTTAGTATATATTATATTATTCGAATCGAATATTCTAAAAAGATTCGAATCGAATATTGTCTTATTGTATTCATATTCTAAAATTATTCGAATCGAAAAAAATATTCTTATTCGGATTTGATATTCTAATATTTCGAATCCGAATCTTAAATTTCGAATCGAATTTCGAATCGAACAAAAAGATTCTATTCATTTGCAACCCTACTTGGAAGCTTGCAAATCGGCCGATTCGTCAAGTTTATCACTTGGATTCGCCGAGAGTTCCTCAAGCCACCTAATCACCCGACTTGTGGCACTAAACCTAGTTTTGCCGAGGTTTCGATCCCATGGAATCGCCCGATTGAACATGGTTTCGCCGAGAGCTCAAATCGCCCGATTTGTCAAGCTCAAGGCTTGGTTTCGCCCGATTCCTCCTAGCATTCAAAATCGCCCGATTGCATGGTATTATCGTCCTCAAATCGCCGAGTTTCCCTTCCCATAGAATCGCCCGATTCTCTATCCCTTAAATCGCCTGATTTCTCCAAGTAGATAAATATTCTATACATTTCGGCGATTCTAGTTTATAATCGATCGAAACTGATTAAAATATTTATTTCCAAGACCTAACTTAATTCCAATCGGCCAAAACTAATAAGCAATCTAAGCTCGGTGAATCCTAGCCATCAGTCGAAGCCTATCATCATAAATCGGCCGATTCTCAAATGAAGTGGAATCGCCCGATTCCTTCAAAACCCTAAAACTGACATTCATATACTATCATGTTTATCTTCGAAAATTATTCCTAACCCAGAAAATGGTACGTCTAAATTCATCCCTCCTTAATATTTTATGTACCCAAAATTACTAATACTCCTACCTCATTAGATAGCTCATATGATTATTACTAAGCTTCTAAAATTAGGGTTTCTATCCATAACAGGTTTCGAACCTTCATGGTACTATCGACAATTAAAACTCATACTCTACCATATGAATACCCATAATTATGAATTAGAATTCGGAAATCCTAAGATCTTGACAAATTACTCACGAAAGTCTTCTGTTGTTAACCACATAGTCATGTGAGTGTATATTCATATCAAAAATAGTCTAAACATATCAAGTGTGGGAAATTTTCATATACCTCTTCTTCACAGCTTTTTTTGGATTGGTTATTGATCTTAGTCGAATTTCTCCTTTCTTGGCTTGAGAATGGTTGTCCTTCTCTTTTTAATTCTTATCTTCTAAAGGTTTCCTTATACTGAATCGTTGCTTCAATAGGTATGAATATTATCTCTTAGAAACTCGTGTGATAAGACAAGGTGGTGACGTAAATTTCCTTAACCCTAAGTAATGTGGTAAACCCTATCATACTTTAATATCTTTAAGCAACCTTTGGGCCTCATTCACATTTAAAGTATAGCTTATTAATTTGTTGGGCCCTAGAGATATTATTTAAATTTCCTATAGTCCAAACGAATTTATCCCCATAATATTTCTTTAAAATTCTTGGCCAAATTTTTGAGAATTATTCTTATACAATTAGGATTTGAAACACATATTATGTAAATTTCGTTTAACTATATATCTAGTTATATCGAATCCCGTATTAAAATTTACGGGTATTACATTTATAGCCTTAGAGCTCTTAGGAGCTTAATTGCAAATTTATGGAACTGTTGGACTGCTTCTGACATTTTGACTTTTCAGTCCAGGGGTCAGAATGCGAAAGGTCGCAACTTCTGGACTACTCCGTCAATTAGAAGATTCGACCCACCAATAGGCTTGACTCGACCCACCAACAGGTTCGCTCGACCCACCGATAGTCCAATTTCGAGTTGGGCCAGATCAGTCCAATAGTCCACTGTGGCCCATTGATCCAATGCATCATGCCACCTCATCTGGGCTGCCCAATCAGCACTTACGCAATGCCACCTCATCTTCACCTACTCACTCGGATATGCCACGTCACTCGAGCTGCCATGTCATCAGTGACATCACCGTGACCGTCACGGCTCCACCGGAGCATAAATTTAAGCTCCTCAATGCTCCTCGCTCTGATGCGTCGTGCAAAGTGCAAAGTGTGCACCTCAAAGCGCCCATTGCGCACTTCGGCACGGATCGGCCTCGACCACGGGCACGGTATCGGGCATGGGCCTCCTCGCACCCAGGCTACCATTTGGGCCAAAACTCACCTATTCTTTATTCTATTTAAGCCCATTTAAGCTCATTCACTAGGCAAACATGTTTTGAATAAACCCACAAGGGTTTCTATATTTATAGTGAAGATTTCTTAGCGTCTTACCAATATGTGGGACAAATTCTCTCCACTTTAAAACACACTTTAATTGGGCTAACTTCAAAAATTAATTTCTCATTCACCCGAACTCGGTTTTGAGCGTATTAATATTCATTAGATTCCTCTTGAAACGCCGATTCATAATCTTTTAACGATTTCTCGTTTCGACAACCGATGGCTTCCCGATTTAATTAAATATGAGACATCTTGTTAAGTGGGTTAATTACCCAAATTGGCCCAATGACCCATTAAGCTTCTAAACCCAACAAAAGCTCCTTAATTATTTCTCTCCTAATTGCGGAGGAATGCTTCCTTCCTTCCACAACCTTTTTATACAGCAAAGTATATTACTTTTTGTCCTTCTACATAACTTTATCATCATGAGCGCTGAATGTGATTCTTGAAATAAAAAATTAATCTAACTTGACTGATCACAAATAGAATTAAGCATGCAACAAAATATTTCTTCAGCAAATTTTGGAACAACAGAGACTTATTCATCGAAGGAAAAGAAAAACACTAAGACCCCAATTTTGAAAAAATGAGGAGAAAAAAAAGCGACACAAACAATCTTTGAGCATGAAGACCAAGAATGATTCTACAGTATATCGCAGCTGCGAGCCGCTGACTTGCGCTGGCGTCGGCCACTTCGTCGCATTCATAGTACCTAAAATTTAATTTGTAATTTATCACAATATAAAATTTATTCTTATATATAGAATAAACATGTTATGTAAAACATCATTTTGAAAGCATTTTTCAACTCCTCAAGTTGTAATTTTTTATTCTGCCACTGTTACAATATGCGATTTATTCTTATATTTGTAATAAATATGTTATGGACACGTATTCAAGATCCTTAAGATGTTACAAACGGCTTGTGGTTTTTATTATTTTACTTAAACATTTTGTTTACTCATCAAGTTAAAACTTCTGATTCTGTCATCGATAATGCAATTAATTCTCATGTATATAATAATAATAATACATTTTATGTTTCTGTCATCCGTAAGCAAACTGTAAATGGAATTGAATATAAATTTTATGATTATTTTTTATTTAGAATAAACAAGACGAAATTAATCATATTTGGGCCTTAAAAGTAATTTTAGAATTAATAATAAGTCCGACAAAAAATAATCCATTAAGCATATTAATTCAATTGTAATTAAAATTAGGTACTTCTTAATCATCTTCAACCTCACAACCCCATCACCAACCTGTACGATAAGACATAACCCAGAAATTACCACCATCCTAAAAGTCCAATAAAGGCCGTTTTGGCAGAGAAAACTCCGATCCAACCGCAAAAACTCCGGTCCGGCCGAAAAAATGCCGATTGGTCGTTTCAACGGCCTCGACAAAGCATCTCGTCAAGAAGCCGGAGATTTGGCACGGAAGCCTCCGTTCCGATTTCGACGCGGCCATTCCGAGCATTATAGCGGAGTTCCGGCGAACCATGAGTGGGACAAATGATGCGGGCTGGATCATCCATCGTTCTGCTGCATAGAACAAATTGATGAACAAATTTCTTTCTTGCAGGAGAATAATTTTTGGAAACTTGAAGGAAAAAGAAATTGGGACGGCGATGAGAAATCGTTTCGAGAATCACACAAGCAAGAAAAAGCTCCTTAATTATTTCTCTCCTATTTTGCGGAGGAATGCTTCCCTCCTTCCACAGCCTTTTCATACAGCAAAATATATAACTTTTGTCATTCTTCTACATAACTCTATCATCATGAGCGTTGATTGTGATTCTTGAAGTAAAAAATTTAAGGGGACTTTTCATTTCAGACCCCCCATAAGTATCATTTAGGATTCAGGCCCTCCTAGCAAAAAATTTAGTTTTAAGGATCCATTTTCTGCAGTACCACTTCATTGCTCTGACATACCAGTATGTTGAAATTTTGTAACAGAAAACGATCATCCGGTACCAGTTTACGATCATCTGATACAAGTTCATTTCTGCAGTACCACTTCATTGCTCTGACATACCAGTATGTTGAAAGTTTGTAACACAAAACGATTATTCTATACCAGATCATATATCTTTTATACCATTTTTTACACCACATAAAATGGGTCCTTTAACCAAAATTTTTTTCAGACAGGCTCTGAAATCTATTTTAAACATTAGGGGGTCTGATTTCGAATTGACCCTTAAATTAATCTTACTTGAGTGATCATAGATAGAATTAAGCATGCAACAAAATATTTCTTCAGCAAATTTTGGATTCGACTCAAGAAAATTCAAGGAAAAATTGAAGTAACGATACAGCAACAGAGATGTATTCATTAGAGGAAAAGAGAAACACTAAGACCCCAATTTTGAATTAAAAAATGACGAGAAGAAAAATCGAGACAAACAATCTTTGAGCATGAAGACCAAGAATGAATTCTACATTATATCGCAGGTGCGAGCCGTTGACTTGTCGCTGCCGTCGACCACTTCGTCACCATTCATAGTACCTTTCCAGTTCCACTTCGTCGCTGTCTTCTTGGTTTTGGACGACGACGTCTTCTTGCTTTCCTCTAAGCCTCCTTCCATGTCTGTGTCGACGACGGGGTCTTCTCGCTGATGCGAGAACCAGCGACCATCTAAGCCCGAACGGCGGCTTTACGATTTTGCTTTTCATATCCGTATAATCGGCGGATTAAACACAAAATAAACGGCCCAATTAAAACATCGCTCACTACTGAATATGTATGTCTCCACATGTCGGGCATGACGTCTTGCGGGCCATTTTCTTGGATGTTACAAACGAGTTGTGATTTTTATTATTTTGCTTAAACATTTTGTTTATCCATCAGGTTATAAATTCTGAACCTGTAGAGGCACCATTTGTGACTATTGGACAAATTTCTCCTTTTCTTTTCTTTTTATTTTTTGCCATAACGCCCATTCTGGGCCGAGTTGGAATTCTGTCATCGATGACGAAATTAATTCTCATTTATATAATAATAATACATCTTATGTAAAACGTATAAAAGACGTTTGACCACCAAATTACAATGTATCATTTTGTCAGTGATGACAATATGCAATCTTCTCATCTATATAACAAACATGCTAGAAAAAGTATAAAAACATCTTGACGATTATACAAATGACTTGACGATTATTATGATTTTGTTTAAATGCTTACTTGATCTTCAAGTTGTAACTGATTCCTTCATTGATTACAATATGCAATATATTCTCGAGTATGTAATAAACATTTCAAAGAAGACGATGGACTTAAACCACTACCTTACATTATATCACAACCATTAATGATGGGAGGAGAATCTTCGGAAGCCAACTTCTCGGACGCTGCCTTCTCAGTGGTGGCGCTGGCATTCACTTCGTTTGTTCGATTCAGAGTAGCTTTCGCCTTGATCTTACCGTCAACGTTATTGATTCCTTTCACCATCGAGGCCTTATTGGACGTGGACTCAAATCTTCATTCCTCCCTTCGGGGCTCTGAGAATCACACAAGTATCTCAAGTGTTCGACCCACTCAAAGCTGCGATTTTTTGGAATGATTTTGATGTGTGTATTTTATTGAATTTATGCCTAATGATTATTTGTATGTATTTTTTATCCCGAAAAGAAAGCAAGCACTGTACCTTTGCTGCTACTGCTTTGCATGCATTTTTTCATCAAGTTTTATCAATAAGATATTCAAACATTGCGAGGAAATGAGACCTTCAAAGTGTTCAAGATCCTTGCTGAAATCTAATAAAATATTTGCAGAAGTATTTAGACATCATCATTTCACAAAATAGCTGAGTAGACAAGAAAATTGCATCTCCAATAGAATCCTAAATCAGCATATATAACTTACCTTGCATCTTGGCCCGAACGTCGGCTTTACGTCGTGTGTCGCCGTGGGAAGGGAAGCGGTGGGCACTGCTCGTCGACGATGGTGATTTTTCCATATTTTCAATTTATGTATGTTAGTTTATATAGTTTAAATTTTCAATTTTAATACATTTTGTTTCGATTTTAATAATTTATATCAGTTTTAATATGTTTTTTGCATCGGCCAAACAAAGCAAAAGCATCAAACTGTCATCAAACTGTCATTTTGATGTATGGGTTCGGCTTCTTCTTGGTCATGGGTGTCGTCGGCGTCTTCTTGGTCATGGGTGTCGTCGGCGTCTTCTTGTTATCTATGTTGTCGTCAACGTCTTCTCACTGTCTATGTCGACGGCGTCTTCTTGCTGGAGATCAGTCTCCAAGCCCAAGCCCTGAAAAGAGTTCTTCGCACTGCCCTTCTCATGCGGGTCAATGCGAGAACCGGCCACCATCTTGGCCCGAACAGCGGCTTTACACCGTTCGTCGCGTGCGGAATGGAAACGTCGGGCAGAGCTCGACGGTGCTACGTTTTCCATGTTCTCGGAGTGACGATGGTTATCAGAGAGTGACAGCTGAAAAGATGGTTTACTGTTTTTATAGCGTTAAATAAGGAGGGAATGGGGAGCAGGCCAGCCAGCTGTCACATATTGGGCTTTAGGATTATTGGGCCGGCTTTGAACCGCTCGAACACCTGCGATACTTCTGTGATTTTCGAATCCATTTCTTTCTTACTCAGTTTTCTTCCTTCCCTTCTCTAAATTCCAAAAAGAAAACCTTTCTTGTGTAGCCTTTGCTGCCAAAGACTCAATCGTCTTCTTGAGCAAGAAAGCTCGCGAGGAAGGAAAGGACCACCGTCGAAAGCAATTGGGCTTCATATGGGCCTGTTCGAAGAGCCCAATTAAAATTTTATTTATTTAAAAAAATTATTTTCAATGTTATAACAGAAATCATCGTCATCACCCTACTTAAGTACTTATTGTCTACTCTTATTAGTCATTGTAATCTGTCTTTTTTTATTTAATCGATCGTAAATTGGGTAATGAATATAGTATTCTTCTCGTTTCGTAATTGATTTACACACACAACATTTATTAGTTTAAATTTACATACACAAAAGCATGCAAACGCAAGTTGACCTTACTTCGTGGTGCTGCAAAACGATGAGTGGTAATGCAAAACAATTAAGTGGTACTGCAGAACGATGAAATGATACTGCAGAACCATGAAGTGTTAGAGCATCTCCAATCGATACCCAAAAATCCAAAATATATACTAAAAGTTCTCCAACCGTACACCAAACGCAAACTCAAAATGCGTTTTCATTTTCTCTCTCCTGTTTTAAATGCATATATGCGTTTTGGGAATGAGATATCCCAAAATATGCGTTTGTTGTTTTAAAAATTACAATACATACCCTTTATTAGTTTTAATTATTAGAGTACCCATATAAAAATAAAAAATAAATAATATATATAAAAGGACTCCGTTATTAATAATTATTTTTTTCTACGTCTTTTATATGAAAAATATTGAGTTTATTATTAATTTTGTGAAATTATTTTTTCAGTCGAACTTAAAATTAATGGGTCAGATTTGTAAAGTTGTAAATTTTATGGGTAATATTAAAAAATCGGATAGAAGAAAATATTACAATAATAGTCTTTTAAGTTTGCGAATTGGTTTATCGGTTGGAGAAGAATTACTGCATTTTGAGTTTGAGAATGCGTTTGGGTTTGAGAATGCGCTTTTCGGTTGGAGATGGTCTTACTACAGGTCCACGAAGTGTCACTACAGAACCCTAGGGCTTGTTTGATACCCATGTATACATGGGTATCAAGTGGGTATAGGAAAAAACACCTTGTTTGGTATCCATGTAAATCAATACATGGCTTGTGTTCATATACAAGTCTATTACACACAAATCATTTATGAACCTTGTTTAGACAAACCCATCCTACAGGTGGGTATACTAATACACACTTCTTAATACCAATTTTGCCCTCATCTTCACCGTTGGAGACTCCGTGACCGCTGCTCTGTCGCCAGTGACGACCACGACCTCGGCAGTGACGAGGTGCTCAGCTGTGGTGTTATGACGAGGGACTCTGCGGCGCTGACGAGGGCTGATGGTGATTTTTCGTTTTTTTCAGAAAGGTGCTTGACGGAGACGAGGTGCTCGGCATTGACGGTGGTGTTTGACAAGGGGCTTGGCGGTGCTGACGAAGGGCTGATGGTGGTTCAGCGGAGGGAACAACAAACAAGCTTCGTCGTCTCGGCGGTGCTGACGAGGGGTTGTGGGTTTACCGGAGCAAGCTTCGTCGTCGCCGGAGGGAGCAACGAACAAGCTTCATCTTCCTTTGTCGCCGCTTCCTGCCATCGAAATCGTACAACAGACTTTGAGCTTGCGATTTCTGTAATTTGGGGAGGATTTCTGTAATTTGGGGAAAAAGACTTTGAGCTTGCGATTGCTTGTTCATATGAAATTAGGGACTCTGTGAAGACGATGATTGCAATTGTTTTTTTGATTGTTTTTTAATTTTTTTTTATAAAAAGGACAAAATTGTCTTTTATGTATATTTTATAATTTCATACACATTTCAAACATACAAATCAAACAATACATATACCATTACCCAAATAATTAAAATACACATATCAAACATGTTAAAAATATTCTATCAATGGAATCCGTGTATAGCCATACACAAATAACTTATACCCATCAAATCCAAAACATGGATATCTAACGAGCCCTAAAAATTTTCTGACAAGGTCCTGGACTTTAAATGAAACTTAACTGGATCCTGAACTTTAAAAGCCCCTTTATTCTTTTGGGGGCGAACGACATTTTTAGTTCCCAATGTTTAGGGCATGGGCGTTTCTGGTCCCCCATGTTCCGAGGTGACACTTTTAGTCCCCAATGTTATCGATTTTGAACGATTTTGGTCCCTCGACTAATTAATCGCTAATTTAGACGAAATTTAACACGTGGGAGTCCATAATCTCCTTTTACTCGACATAAAACGTCATAGCGCATCTTCTTCTTCGACTTAAACGCACGTGAGCATCATTACGTATCACATTTAACTCATTTTCAAGGTTGTCGATCCTTTCCTAGATGTGATGTATAATGATGTTCATGTGCGTTTTAAGTCAAAGAAGAATATGTGTTATGAGGTTTTACGTCGAGTAAAATGAGATCTCTCACGTGTTAAATTTCGTCTAAATTAGGGATTAAATTAATCGAGTGAACAAAACCATCCAAAATCGGTAACATTGGGGACTAAAAGTACCAATTTGGAACATGGGGACTAGAAACGATACCTCAGACATCGGGGACTAAAAATGTCGAACTCCCTTCTTTTGGCAACATACTGACGTCCTCGATCAAACGGCACACCTTCGTCCTCTCGGACGAGCGGGCTGTTCGACATGACACTGCCCTAGACACAAACTGTGCAAATCCCATCATCAACATGAATTTCACCAGGTTATAATACTGAGCTCGATGAGCCTGTTTGGAGTTTTGGGCTATACATCGATATATCTTCTAATTATGACTTTTAGCCCGCATGAGTCCATACCATCACAATTACGGTGCCAAGTTAAATTCAAATTCATCAGTCTCCAGCCCAGAATCGTCGATCTGGCCCACCGCCCGCCGGCCGGCCGCGCTCTCCTCTGCTCAACGTACCCAACCGTTGATGGGGGTAATAACATTGTTCTGTATTGACTCAAGAGCCCACTCCCAAAATCGCGCCGCCGCCGCTGCCCATGTCCGACCACGAACGACGCCTTGAATTCAACGGACCACCGCCTTCCCCCTCCCTCCACTCTTTCTGGGAAGAAGCTCGCTCGCTCACCCTCCCTAACCCGACCTCAATACCCACCCTACCCACCCCGCCCACCCCCTTTAACCTTCCTCCGCCGCTTCCTCTCGACAAACACCCCTCTCCTCATCTCCTCCGCCGTGACCCACTGGCCGGCCCTCCACCGCTGGCCACCTTCCTCCACATCCTCCGCCGCCGTGTCCCTCCACCTCACCCCAAACGGAAAGGCCGATGCCCTCGCCCACCACCCCACCGCCGCCGCCCCGCAATCCGTATGCTTCGCTTCATCCCACGTCGTCACTCTCCCCTTCGAAAAAGCGCTGGAAATTGTTCGAACCAACGAATACAACGGTCACAAAGTCGTGGGCTACTTACAGCAGCAAAACGATTGCTTGAGGACTGAGTATGGGGATTTGATCGAAGACTGTGAGGAGGACGTGCCTTGGGCGACGGAGGCGATTGGGTGTGGGCCCGAGGCGGTGAATTTGTGGATTGGGAATGAGAAATCAGAAACTTGGTTCCATAAGGACCATTACGAGAATCTGTACGTTGTAGTTTCTGGGGAGAAGAGGTTTCTGCTTTTGCCTCCTTGGGAGGTTCATAGGATGTATGTAAATGAGTATCCTTCTGCTAGGTATAATTATCACGAGGTATATGCAAATAATCGTAATATATTGGAAAAGCTTGAATCTTTTTCTCTATTGCATTCGAAAATTTGTTCTTCAATCAGTCTTTATTTTAGGAGATTGTTCTTGGTCATAGGATCGTGGCGAATTCACGCTGGACTTGGAAGATCCGATAAGTTACGTGCCGTGGTGCAGCGTGGATCCTTACCCTTCGCCGGAGGAGAAGGAGATGGCGATTGAGAAGTTTCCTTTGTATTTCGATGGACCAAAGCCTTATGAAGTTACTGTAATGGCTGGGCAGATGCTTTACTTGTAAGCTTTTTTGTTGACCCTTTTCTTACAATCTACTTTGCTTATGATTATGACTACCCAATTTGTTGATTTATGTGTCACTTAACTGACTGAATATTGTTCTTAATTTTGAAACTGTTCGATATTATTATCCTGATCCTGAAGAAGCTAACTCCCGTTTTTCCATTCTTTGCGTTCTTGATTTTATGTCAGGCCAAGTATGTGGTTTCACCACGTTAGACAAGTCCCGGGCGAGAACGGGCTTTGTATCGCAGTTAACTACTGTAAGAAACTTTTCTTCTTAATTCTTTGCTCGGTGATGAAGATAAAGATTGATGTAAGGTTGTTGTCTGTTTTCTTTCAGGGTATGATATGCGGTTCGACGTAAAATACGCCTACTTCAACCTCCTTAAATCCATACCTCGCTCCTTATTCATCGAGCCCGAGAAAACAAACCTAGGAGATGAATCAGAGACAACATCGTCCCCAAAGACCAACAATGAGCAAGAGGAGTAGTTTCGGGTTTTATAGTCGGCCGGCGAAAATATCACCGTAAAACAAACCCTATGGTTTCTGATGTTGAAGATTGCTTGAGTTCAATTTAATCTTTTGTTTTAGCTGCGATGCCTATTTTGCAATCTCTGTCTGATTAGGTTTAGGACCATAATAAACTTGTGGAAATTACAGATGACGCTTTAGATATCTGTAGGATGTAATAGATGCACGAAGAGGAGGAAGTTAAGGTTTTTAATTGAATTTATAATTTGGCAGATACATAAATACCTCATATCATATGGGGTGAAATGAATAGAAAAATTACAGATTCTCAGGTTTGAATATTTTCTCCAAAGATGGGTTTGTTTATATACAAATTTATGAATAACAATAGGAATGAATTCAATACGCAATGACATAAATAGATCAAGAAGCTTGCTGCTGCTTTTGACTGCGAGAACTGAGTTTAGCACGAAGAGCATCGGCCGGCGAACTTGAGAGGGCTTGCTGCTGCTCTTTAAGTGCTTCTTTTTCCAGTTTCTTCTTCTCAGCATCGGCCTGCTGCTCGTTTTCTTCGTGGGATTTATGGAACATCTTCGTGAACACCACCAACGTTTGCGTAACTACGTCAAGAAAGTCGGTCGAAAGAAAATATGAGAACCGTAAAGGGAAATTATTCGAGGGTTCTGTCGGAGAATCAACTGTGGCTATTTGAGGTTCTATAGTAAACAAATTTGTAGAAGAAAGGGTATTGAGGATATATCACAAACCTTGCTCAAATGGACATCTTGCTGGATCTTCACCAAAGTACTCCGAAAGAGAATCTGCACTTCTTCCCTGCATATTACAGTTGCACTCGAGTTACAATCGATTTTTTTACGACCAATTTCAGACAATAGTAAAGTTGATAAGGGAAAAGGAATAGAATACTCTTAGCATACCACTTCCTTGTATAAGCTGATGAGTGACCTCACTTCAGCCTCAGCAGAGTCGAGGAAACCTTTCAACACCTATCAATTAAGGGAGTCGAAGAAACACTTTCCTAATTAATAGTATTCAGTTTTTGTTCGAACTCCGTATGTTTACAACCCTAGTCCATATGCTAGTCCAATTCAAAATATCATATGAGTATATGATGATAAAGTTACTAGTGATGGGTGGAGCAAAACACTCATTCCTTTGGATGTCATACGGATGAGTCGAGAAGATACTTTCTGAATTGAGAATAACAGTGTAAAGGCCTTTGGATGCCATAACTGTACCTTTCGAAAACTTGCAGACACATCACCATCGTTCTCTGATGCGGTGAGTTCCTGTTCAACCTTCTCGAGGCCTTTACTAACTGCTTGCATTTCTTCAGCTAGAGACTTCAGTTGTATCTAGAAAATCCAAAGCAGGACAAAAAGATAAGCCTCTAAGTCAGCATACCCATTCCAACATTCTGAAGAAATGAGATGTTAAACTGAAACATATGACACACCTTGGAGGCACGTTCCAAGTGTACAAGATCCTTGCTGAAATCTAGCAACTGGGGCATTTTTTCTGAAATTATCTGCAGAAATATTTACACATCGAGAAACCAGCCAAAGTCAGGTTTGTAACATCAACTAATGTGGGAAAAAAGTTTAATGCAAGCCAACAAAATAATCTTAGTTCTGACGCTCCTGCTTAGAAATAAACCAAATGCATGGTAAGTGTAATAGGAAAAGTCGTCTGATGATAGGACTACTGGTTAGCTCTTTTAATTTTTTAAAAAAATTAAAACATTTCTACATATGCACCAGTTCTATTCCAAAAGAAGCACGATGGCTCCTTAAGGATGTGCGTGGACTATCGGGCGCTTAATAAGGTAACGGTGAAGAACAAATATCCCATACCTTTGATTGCCGATTTGTTTGATAGGCTCGGAAAAGCCAAGGTGTACACGAAGATGGACTTGCAAAAAGGCTACTACCAAGTCCGAATAGCCGAGGGTGATGAGCCAAAGACGACGTGCGTGACCCGATACGGAGCATACGAGTGGCTAGTGATGCCCTTCGGCCTCACTAATGCACCGGCCACATTTTGCACGTTGATGAACAAGATCTTTCATCCATACTTGGATCGATTCATGGTGGTCTACCTCGATGACATTGTGGTGTACTCCGACAATTTGGAGGATCACGCTGACCACTTGCGCATCGTCTTCCAAGTGTTACGGGAGAATGAGCTATTCGTAAAGAGGGAGAAATGCTCATTTGCACAGGAAGAGATACAGTTCCTCGGCCACATAATTGGCCATGGGAAGCTCAAGATGGATGAAGCAAAGATCAAGGCCATCACTGAATGGGAAGCCCCGACCAAGGTACCCGAATTACGCTCGTTCCTTGGTCTAGTTAACTATTACCGCCGTTTCCTTTGTGGCTACTCTAGTAGTGCAGCAACGTTAACGGACCTTCTCAAGAAAAATAAGCCGTGGGTATGGTCCGATCGTTGCCAAGAAGCTTTCGAGAAGCTGAAGTCGGCGGTGAGCAAGGAACCTGTACTAGCCTTGCCTGATTTCAACAAGCCATTTGAGGTACACACCGATGCCTCTGATTTTGCCATCGGAGGAGTCCTGATGCAGGAAAGGCACCCCATTGCCTATGAAAGTCGCAAGTTAAACGAGACCGAGCGCCGCTACACTGTGCAAGAAAAAGAGATGACCGCCATAATTCATTGCTTACGCGTATGGCGGCATTACTTGCTCGGAGCCAAGTTTTTGGTGAAGACCGACAACGTTGCGACTAGCTACTTCCAAACTCAAAAGAAGCTCTCACCGAAGCAAGCTCGATGGCAAGACTTCCTCGCGGAGTTTGACTACGAGCTCGAGTACAAACCGGGGAAGGCCAACGTTGTTGCTGATGCCTTAAGCCGAAAGGCGGAACTTGCGACCATATCCTTAGTGACGAACGACCTTGTGGGCAAAATCAAGAAGGGGCTAGATCTCGATCCCGAAGCTAAGGCACTTGTGGACTTAGCC
>JAPQWV010000986.1:0-148000 GCA_027422505.1 Craterostigma plantagineum
AGAAAATAAAACCTTACGGTCAGACCGTGGAGGTGAATATTTGAGCATAGAGTTCGGTGCTTATCTTAAAGAATGTGGAATCGTTTCACAGTTGACTCCTCCTGGAACGCCACAATGGAATGGTGTTTCTGAAAGGCGGAATAGAACCTTGTTGGACATGGTTCGATCTATGATGAGTCAGACTGAACTTTCTTTTTCCTTTTGGGGCTATGCGCTTGACACTGCTGCATTCACACTGAACCGAGTTCCCTCTAAGTCTGTAGAAAAGACACCATATGAGATGTGGTTTGGTAAGGTACCAAATGTGACTTTTCTGAAAATTTAGGGTTGCGAAGTTTACGTCAAAAGGTTGATGGTTGATAAACTTGGCCCTGGATCAGATAAATGCTTCTTTGTAGGATATCCTAAAGAAACCAAATGATATTATTTCTATCACAAGTCGGAGAACAAAGTGTTTGTTGCTCTATATGGCGTTTTCTTGGAGAAAGAGTTTCTCACACGAAAAGGCAACGATAGTAGCGTTAGACTTGAAGAAATTCAAGGGACACTACAAGATGATATGGTTATGGGTTATCATGTGTCCCAGCCCATGATAGTCTCCACCAGCACGAGGCAAGAAGAGCCAATTTCGCAACAAGTTGCGGAAGAGGCTCAAGTATCGCCTCAAGCTGATTCGACATCAGTCGAAGTCGAACAACCACAAATTGTTGTGGAGGAGGTTCAGCCGGAGGAACAACCTTTACGTAGGTCAACACGGATAGTCCGAATGCCTGCGAGGTTTTCGGGACTACATGAGATATTGGTATTAGATAGCGAGGACCCAATGACTTATAAAGAAGCATTAGACAGACCTGACTTTGATGAGTGGCTAGGAGCCATGAAATCCGAGATGCAGTCCATGTACGACAATCAAGTTTGGAACTTAGTCGATCTTCCTGATGGTGTAAGAGCCATTGAAAACAAATGGGTTTTCAAAAGGAAGACAGACATGGACGGTAATCTGACTACATACAAGGCACGACTGGTAGCGAAAGGTTTCAAACAAGTTCAAGGAGTTGACTATGACGAAACTTTCTCACCAGTCGTTATGTTTAAGTCGATTCGGATCCTTCTAGCAATTGCCGCATTTCACGACTATGAAATATGGCAAATGGATGTTAAAACTGCATTTCTAGATGGTGATTTAGAGGAAGATGTGTACATGACACAACCAGAAGGTTTTGTAGATCCATTGAATGCTAGGAAGGTATGCAAGCTTCAGAAATCCATTTATGGGTTGAAGCAAGCATCACGAAGTTGGAACAAACGCTTCGATAAATAGATCAAAATGTTTGATTTTATCAAATGCGAAGAGGAACCTTGTGTATACAAGAGAACTAGTGGGAGTGCAATAGTTTTTCTAGTACTGTATGTAGATGACATACTTCTTATGGGCAATGATATTCCATCACTGGAGTTTGTCAAGTCCTCGTTAATGAAAGTGTTCTCGATGAAGGATTTGGGCGATGCTGCTTATATTTTGGGCATCAAGATCTATAGAGATAGATCCAAGAGACTCATAGGATTGAGTCAAAGTGCATATATTGAAAAGGTCTTGAAACGGTTTTCTATGCAAGATTGCAAGAAAGGTTTCATACCTATGTCACATGGTATACATTTAAGCAAGAATCAGTGTCCTAAAACACCTGATGAGCTGAATGAGATGAGTAGGGTTCCATATGCTTCGGCAATTGGATCTATCATGTACGCCATGATATGCACTTGCCCTGACGTGTCATACGCGCTTAGTGTGACAAGTAGATATCAGGCAACTCCGGGCATAGCACATTGGCGTGCAGTTAAAAATATCCTCAAGTACCTGAAAAGGACTAAGGATATGTTCCTTGTTTATGGTGGTGAACCTGAGCTCATTGTAAAAGGTTACACTGATGCTAGTTTTCAAACCGACCATGATGATATGAGATCGCAATCAGGATATGTTTTTCTGCTCAATGGAAGTGCTGTTAGTTGGAAGAGTTCCAAACAGGAAACAAGAGCAGATTCCACTACTGAGGCAGAATACATAGCTGCTTCTGAAGCGGCTAAAGAGGGATGTTGGATAAGAAAGTTCGTAACTGAACTTGGCGTAGTTCCTAGTATTAATGGCCCAGTTGAGTTGTATTGTGACAACAATGGAGCCATTGCTCAGGCGAAAGAGCCTAGGTCACACCAAAGATCCAAACATGTTCTACATCGTTATCACTTAATACGAGAAATCGTTGATAGAGGTGATGTGAAGGTTTGCAGAGTTGATTCCGCCGGCAAGACAGCCGACCCACTGACAAAACCTTTACCTCAAGCCAAGCACATTTCTCATAGTGAATCTATGGGTATTAGATACAATGGAAATTGGGTTTGAATTATATGATTATTCTGAGGACCCTTGTTTATTGCTACATGCATAGAGATGTTTGGTTTGGCTTTAGATCAAGTGGGAGATTGTTAGTATTGTGATCAAGAAGCCAACATTTATATTGTTGTGTTTTCTTTATTTTCACAAATTGAATGATTTATATCATTTTGTTCCTTGAGTAAATTAATTATTTATGGGTCGTTTAAGTCGATGACTTAGATTGTAGAATTCCATATTGAAATAAATAATATTTGCTCTAAATTATCCTTAATCTTGATATTTAGCATGGAACACTAATTATCATGTTTAAGATCAATGTGTGGATTAAATGATAGTTATATTCTACAAACTATTTGATAAAGAGTTATCAATTTAATCACACAGATATATAATGGAGATTATGATATCGGATAGACCTGAAATGAAACATATTATGGATTGTGTTTGTGTCATTAATGTTTCATACGTGTCTTAAATTCTATAATATGAGATGTTCATTTTCCAACACTAGAAATGCGTGTATGTTAGTATCGCTCAACGTTAGCCGTAAAAGGTGACTATACGGGTGGTATTACGACAGGCGCGACTAGTACAGTTGATTACGTTCATCAAGAATATTTTGTCCCTCATATTTTAGAGTGATAATATCCACAGGCCCCTTGATAAAGGTGATATCGTAATGCATGCAATGTGATTAAGAGTAATCATATTTACGATAAACTTTTGGAATCAAGAAATAAATAAGTTGCGAGAATGACACATTCCTACCTTGAACTTATTTAGGATATTATGTGACAAGGAATTGACACGGGCGGTTACTGCTTAAGGATGATGATTCGTATTTGAGATACTTATTATCTGTGTCACTTGGGTAGTCTTAACGTATTTGCTAGATACCGCTTATGATTTATAGAATTAGAATTGGATCTAATTCTATTGCCACGTGACATGGATCTTACTGGGTCACACCGAAAAGAAAAAGATCAAAGAGATTAAATTTTGTATGTTACATGGAGATGTAAATATGATGACAAATTAATTATAAGATAATTTATTTGATTATCATATGATACAAAAAAAAAAAATAAATAAATAAAAAATAAATAAGATTCATATATATGATATGAGTTTATAATAAATATATATTTGATATATATTTTAACATTCACTTATAGATGGAAAGGATTTAGTTGGAGGAAATCGGCTTCCACAAATTATGCAATTAAACATGTAAGGAAAATTACCATTTGTTTTAATTGAGATCTTAGTGTATCACACGTTACCTTGCATCCATTATGTAATATATGGATAACTGCTATAATTATGGAATAGCATCGCATTGTACATTGTCCTTAGTTGGTTAATTCCTATGATTATGGTATAATGATCTTTGATTAACATAGAAAAGGCATAATGGGGAATTCCAACCATGAGATGGGATGGATAAATATCAGCCGAGACCTTCAATAATTGTATGCCTAATATACATCTATGAGCTTCTAAGCGTTCACGTGAGAAAGAAAAGGTGTTTTCGGTTCTTTGCGTGTTAGTGAATTAAGATACA
The DNA here is from genome assembly GCA_027422505.1 of Craterostigma plantagineum. Lineage (NCBI taxonomy): Eukaryota > Viridiplantae > Streptophyta > Magnoliopsida > Lamiales > Linderniaceae > Craterostigma > Craterostigma plantagineum. Next base: position 3,957 of record JAPQWV010000986.1, read on the forward strand.
TTGTCCGAGTATTTTCTAGCCGGAGAAAGGGCGATTCTTTGATCGAGTTCTTGGTGGATATCGGTAGAGGTACCATACTTTTGGTATTATCAAACATCGCTCATCTCGAAGAAAGAACAGGTATATCTCTATAAACTAGTTAAGCTTTAATTCGCATGGATCCTGTCGGAATCGGTTGATATGTTGATATAAAAATTTTAATTTTCTGCTGCGTGTAATACATGATTATGTGCATCGATTCCTAACAAATACTATGTTGTTGCACTTACTATCCATCTAATTAAGGCGTTTACATAATAGAATTCTACAAAAGTGGAAAAGAACTCCAACTAAATACAGTCTAATCAACAAGATACCCAAACAAGTGGATCATCTTAGACAATTAGTCACGTTGGCCTACATAACGTTCCATAATCATTTAAGAATAAATCGAAAAACTTTTTCAACCCTCGTGTCTCTCTTAGAAAATGTTAGTGGTCTTAAGGATTCAAAATTTACCTCAGTGAGGGAAAAGGTGGCTATGTTTTTAATTATCATATCTTATAAAACTAAAAGTCGGGTAGTTAAAAGAAAACTTCAAAAAATCTGGGGCCTTTATTTCAAAATACTTTCACGAAGTCCTAAATGCGGTCTGGAAATTGCACCGTGCTATCGTGCCCCCGAGCCTATAACAGAGGACAATACAGACTACAGATGGAAGCATAAGATACTTATTTCCTAATTATCTATTAAATTTTATATCTAATTACCTTAGAGTATTCCCTTACATTTTATCATCCGTATACACTTTCATGCAGGGTTGTCTTGGGGCATTAGATGGAACCCATGTAAAGGTAATAAACCCTGAATCTGAAAAATCGGGGTATCACAAGGAGAAGGGCGTTGTCACGATCAATGTACTTGGTGCATGTGGCCCGAACATGATGTTGACTTGCGTTATATGTGGTCAGGAGAGAGTTGAAAAAGCCCTATCTCGTTGAAAGGTTCTATACATCTGCCATTTCTCAACGGATTTCTTTAGACAAAGACTCCATTCTTCCTCTTTTTGGATGGTAAATATTTCTCAGAACATGGAGTGTGAATCAAACATATGTTTGAATGGAGATACTGATGCAATTTCTTCCCTTCTGAATTAGATAGATTCATATCTGAAAGAGGTTGACAATAATTTCTTTCAAAATTGACTATTTGTCCCTCTGTTAGAGGTGTTCCAGAAATGTCTAGGCTCTGCGGCAGATGCTAGAGTTTTAAGGGATGCAATCTCTGGAAAATTTGGTCTAAAGATCCCTAAAGGTAGTTTATGAATGAACCAAAATACACTAGTTAACTATATAGGGAACAATGAATTGATTAGTAAAAACATATTTGTCCTTTACAGGGAACTATTACTTGTGTGATAGCGGTTTTGTGAACACAGAAGGTATTCTGGCACCGTATACGTGAATAAGTTATCATCTTGATGAATTTGCTCAAGGTGGAAATGCCCAGAATCCAAAGGAATAGTTTAACATGATCCATGACAAGGCTAGAGATGTTAATGACCGATGCTTTGTCTTATTGAATAAACGTTGGGCGATACTTCGATCACCTTCCTTTTTCCCAACTATGACACACAGTCGAGTTGTCATGGAATGCTGCATACTTCACAACTATATTGATTTTGTACATGAAGAGATACACAAAGGGGATATTATAATTAATTTGCATGCATCGGTAGATTGGATGAATCGGAGGGATATGTTAGCGAACATTGCTTTTACCGAGTGGAGAAATAATGGCATGCACTATTGAGTTATATGGAGATCATGTGTCCTTAAGTGTTGTCATGTGTTAATGCGTATTGTATTGAGACTGTTTCCTCACTTTTAATACAATGTTCTTCCTCCATGTGCATGACGTTTTTCATCTGACATGCTGCAATTAATTGATCATTTTATACTTTAAATTAACTTTTTTTCAACATTCTTTTGCGAAGTCTATTTCAGGTGACCATGGACGGCACAACGGATACAAACAGTAGAGTTAATGTGGCATTATAGTAGAGAAGCAGTCGTGGGTGGAATCAACAAGAGTAGACAACTTTAATAAACACCATGAAAGAGATCGTCACTAGGGGTGGTGACAAGAGATTGGATTCAACTCAGGCTATCTTAAGATCTTAGATACATGTATGATAAGTGCGTTTTCTGGAACTGACATTTGCAACACCGCACATTACTTTGCGCCTACAAACATGGAAGAAATGCTATCATAGCTTATTCCATGCTCAGTATGACAGGGATTGGTTGGAATGATTCAACAAAGAAGGTTGATGTGTTTGAAGACCACTATTGGGATGAATATGTTAAGGATGTTCTTGGAATGATTACGAGGCTTCAAATATGAAAACATCTAACTTTAGCGCTCTTTTCATACAGAATGATCCATCCGCTAAGTTAATGCGTCACAAATCTTGGCCATATTAAAATGATTGGTCAATGCTTTGGAAAAGATCGTGATACGGGTGAACATGCTGAGGACATTGAGGATGTCTTACGAAACACTTCCTGTTTAAACAATATTGACTTTTTCTTCACGCCATCTGACCCAAACAATGATTTATCTACCAATGAGTTCGCTCAAGGCTCAGCAAATGACGAGGCGATAAGCGGTTCAGTCGGGCAGCTCAAACCACAAGCCAACTACGAGGTTGGAGACGGAAAAGCCAAGATATAATAACAAGTGGAAAAATATTATTGGTAAAGTATTGTGCTGAGACTAGCTGCACCTCAACGGTTCAATGCAATGGTCGAGGTCGAAAGCGACATAATCCCAAAGAAGTATCAAGTATTCGAACAAGTCGATGCCATGGAGGGTCTTACCCCAAACCAAAAGTTAGTTATTTGCAAATTCATCGTAAATCATTCTGACGAGCTCCGATTGTTTGACATCTTGCCCGCACATATGAAATATCGCTACGTCATTAACATATTATGTGGCCTAATGTGATGTCTCGGTCGTTAACATTTGCACCCTATATGCCTTTTGTTTTTTATGTCGCTTTTCCTTTTTAAATGATATTTTGAAGGCTGCACCAGGGTTGTTATGCTCATGTTAGATGTATGTATTTCTTGACTGTTATGGTAAAATGTTGAACCTGTAAAATAGTTAAGCTATGCCTCCAGTTCTTGTATGTAAGTTTGTCAGTTTCATCTTCGACTATCTATTGATGATTTCACTTTCAATTATATTATGAGTTGTTGCATAATTAAATCGTAATTCATGCTTATGTGCCCAATTTGGTAATAAGCACTGAACTACATTCACAAAATAATTCAAAAGCAGGAAAACAGTTTGTGATAGACAAGTTTTCGATGGAAAATGTTATATATTACAAAAGAAATCTACATATCTTCTAAATCTAAACCGTGCACCCTTATATTACACCATACATCCTATGCAAAACATCAATAAGTCAAGATTTGTGTGCATGCACAACACATAAAAAACATACACGATCACTTAAAAGAGTAAGATACATAACATATTCATGACATATGTAACATGTCATGATCAACTTCGACGTTCGTAATCCCACAGTCACTAACTTCACGGTCATATTCAAGCTTTTCTTTTGCAGTTGTTCTCCGACTTGGAATTTTGGAGGAAACGGAGATGTAACCTCGTTATTGTCGTCCTTATGATTACGACAATCCTTCACTACTTTTATCAATGACATCAACAAACTGATTTGAAGGTTTTGCGATGTTTTCCCATTGTTGCTCAACCTTGCACACATACGCGGGAATTAGTGAGTGCTCCTACACATGACATGAGACTAATATGCGGAATATAATTGAATATGTTAAAAAAATTGCACGAGAAAGATACCACAATCCATTGTTTCCATTTATTTGCTGGTGCGACGACAATGCTAGAATCATTGTCGTACAATGTTTCCGGGTCATCGAATAATTTCTTGAAGGTATGATATCAGCACATGAGGAACTCCAAACGTTGTTCAATTCTTTCGGGCTTGAACATGAATCCGTTCGAGATGTCAATTAATGTACCCTTCGGTTTTCCAACTTTAAAATAACCTCGATCATTTTCACAGACCAAACATATGATAAAGAACTCGTCCACCTTCTCCGTCGAATAACCGTTGAATAGATATTCTGACTGTAGCTCGATTTTGCTAGTATCGACACCTTCAACAATATATGACAATAATGACAATGTTAGATAGGAGGAAGTTACGACCATTAGACATTAAAAATACTACATGCTACATGTTGTTTGCAAACGAAATATGCGGCACATCCAAAAAAGCCATATGAAGATCAATCAATATGATACTGTGCATGACATTTGAAGATCAACCAGTATTACACTTACCTTGTATAACCATTGTTTGTCATGCGCTTGATGTATGGCTCCAACAATACATGCATTATTTATATAATCAAAAAATTAAATATGGGTATTAATGATATGTCCACGCCACACCAACTAGTTTAGATATTACGATATTGTGTAGATTTGGTGTCCATTCATTTATCTATTGTCTGTCTTGTCTTGTGATAAATTCAATTGACTCTTGTGAAAAAGTATACACTTGCTAACTAATGTGGATGTTAACTGGATGGCGCTTTTCATTGCACAACAACCATTTTCATATTCCATCTAAATAGCCTTGAAATCAAACATTGTAAATGAGGTTTACTTAAAAAAACACTTGCTTAACGCATACAAACGAACATTTAACATACCAGCTGAAATGTATTTGATCAGATTAAGAGCCAAAAATGAAAGTACACATACAAGCTTACTCTATTAGCAGGAAACTCCATTCAAGTAGCAGATGGTTAACATAAAAATACATATCGACACGTGCTTCTAAGATAACTTCTTACAAGACATTCTGACTAGTTAAAAAACACAACCTAATTAGGAGTAAAAGTAAAAGCACAACCAACATCTTCATACCGCCAAAAATTGTACATACCGCTCTTAGAACACGCCCACCATCCGTGAATGTTGACTTGACTAAACGTCAATGCTAATCTCCCTTGCCGCCCTTTTACCGTAACTTTATGTTTCAACAAGGTCAATTCCTCGTATATGGAAGTTAGGTCAACACACCACTATTCTCGTACTTGGATGTCAACGGACTTGATGTTTTCTTGTTGGAGTTTAAGTAGGTCAGGTTTTCTGGTTTCAACCATTTCCAATACTAGCAAATCGGATTCCTACATACAGAATACAACTTACCAAACGTAAGCTTATTCGGACCCACAACTTTGATTTTGGCTTGTGTGGCATAAGGACAATAGAACTTGCCAACGCTATATCGCACCTCCACTATTTGCCCATGAGAAAGGCCACCTTCGGAAGACACTCTGTAATTGGGCGATAGCAAACGAGAATATGTCTATCAATAGAATACTCGACCAGACACAAGAACGACTGAATCCACAACAACCCCAAAAATTCATAACCCTAAAAATAAGCATTTACCCGAAGTTTATAGAAGGAAAGGTATTTCCATCTTCCATTTGGTCATTATCAGTTTTTTTAATCCCCCAGTATTGCATGATTATCATTATGATGCAACATATATACATTTTGTAAAAAAAAACTAAATCGCCCATGGTACACATAAACATTCTTTTAGGATAATCAAAGTACATACCAACAATGCATTAGGGTTTGAATTTAGATGAATTAAAAATGGTCAAACTTAATGAAACCCACACTAGTTTTCAATAGAGCTGGCAAACGTGCCCGCCCGCCCCGCTCCGCCAAGAGGGGGGGTGCTAAATTTATGGCCCGCCAAGGAACGGGCCTGAGAGGGCATGTGTGCCGCGGGCAGGCCCGCAAAAAAACAAAATATTATATAATTATATTAAATAATAATATTTATAAATAAATTATATTTTTAATTTTTAAGCTATAATTTATACTTTATAACATAAATATTTAAAGTTAAAAAATTAATTAAATTAGATATTCCTTTTTGTAATTTTTTCTTTTTTTTTTTACTTTTATGTATTGAATTATTTTTTCCTATTTTTCTTTTTTTTTGGCGGGCTAAGCCCGCCAGGCCCGCTACCCGCCTGCAGGTGGGACGGGCCTTCATTTGCCAGGCCCGCCAGTAGGCGTGATATGGGCCGGGCTGGCCCGCCCTGCCGGCCCATTTTGACAACTCTGGTTTTCAGTATGGCCTATAGGTACTTGCCATAAAAAATAAACAATTTATTTTTATGATTGGGAAGATGTATTTATACCTATAAAAGAAGCTAATGTGTATTAAATCTAAACTATATATACCCCAGGCGAGAACAACAGTCCATCCTCAAGGTATGAGCTCTCTCTAACTTTTCCTCACTGTAGCGACCCTACTTTTTAATTTGACAAAAACTATTTAAGGAATTTATATACATATATAAAGTTCGGGTTTACAAAAGCGTCACGAAAATACATCGGGCCAAAGCCCCAAAAATCTAAACCCGAATATACTATGTTGCTCCACAGGTCGCATCACATGTATTGTGCCGCCCTCAAAAGCCCGTGGAGTCACCGCCGCAATCCATCCTAAAACTCAACCCTGACACCCATCGGTGTCGGGCTCAGTCTCACCTACAAAGCATAAATCGTGAGCAATTGCCCAGTAGGTGGTCATAAAATATGCGATGCATGCGTGCACTCGTTCCCGTCCCAAGCATCTCAACAAAAAATAGGGCCCTAGGCCAGACTCGGCACCCACGCGCGCAATGACGATAAACGCCATAACCATGTGGTAGCCTACGCTGGCAGTGCCAGGTCGCTCCCTCCGCAAATCACATCATCCCGACGGTTTTGCACCCCGAGTCGCGTCTACAACACTATACTCGGGTACACAGGTCACTCTATGTCTGCCTGCCATCACTGAGCCAAATCAAAATCCGGTGGTGTGCACCTCGGGTGGCTCAATCCTGAGTAGACAGGTCTCGCCAAGCCTATCTCCCACCAGGTACTCCATCAAGTCTAACCTTGACTGTCAATATCGGCCACTCTACCTCACTCATCCGACACCATAAGGCATCACCGTATAATTACGGAACAATAATCCCTCACATTACATGTCGTGAAATGCACACAGTATAAATCCCACGTAACACATAACATGTCTAAAAACTCGTAAAATATTAGAATCCGACAATTACGGTTGACCCCACAATTTTAGTCAAAGCCCGAAAATATTTTAGTTTAAAATGGTTTGGGCTGAAAATAGTTTTGTCTAAAAAGTTTGGACCTGAAACGTTAGTCAAAGCCCAAATGCATTTCGGTCTAAGCCCATACATTAAACACCGAAAACCTATTTGAAAATTTGGTCAATCCGAAACACTTTCGGGTCAAAGCTCGAATTCGCGCGACTTTTGCCGCAAAATCTGTTTTGCTCACACTGCGAAAACCTTTGGGCACGCGACAAACTTTCGCGACCCGAAATCAAATTTGACCGATTGCACTGTTCATTCGGAATTCTTTAACTCGTGAAATGGGAACGGCTTGCGAAACTCAAAATCGCCCGCAAACTCTACTTTTCATGCGAAAACTCATCTTCATGCATAAAACCCTAAATTTCTAGGAATTTTGTCACACAAACAGCTTCCAAATTAACATAAACACGTAAACAGATTATAGAACTTATATATTGAGCTCGAATACACGTCATAACACATCAAGAACACTACAAAAATTTGGGCCATTTGTTAATTGATTTTTGGGCTCCACGATTATTTCTTTTGAGCACTATTCTATTTCAGCTCTTATTTATTATTTTGGCCCAATTACTTTTTGTTTGCGTTCTTCGGCCCAATTATTATTCGAGCTTGGTTTCTGGGGAAATTCAGGTTTGTTGAAAATTAATTATATTAATCTTCGAACGTCTACAACAATAATAATGCACTAATCCCGTAACCCCCCCCCCCCGTTCTCTCTCTCTCTCCGACTTTTGGAAGCTGCAAGAGAGACTCAACTATGTGATCAAACATCAGACATGCGATTGTTGATTAAGAGAAATGTGATATACCTCCACAAGAAACTCCTTCAGAACTGCTGGTAATAATATCGGAGAAATATTATGGGACATTAATACTCTTGTAAATATGATATCATCAAGTGTAGTTTTCATTTTCCAGGATCATAGGCTGCGTTTAGTTCGAATTTTGGAGAATCACCTGGAAATTGTCTCAAGGGCGCCTGGTCTGAGTGTCTGGAAAGTATGATTCAAACAGAGGAGACTAAGGTATGATTGAACAGATAGATCAATCGAAGTAAAAGAGGTTGTACTTGTTTACATTGTTCGACAGTGTAATCGTGCCTTTTAGATGGGAGAGGATAATTTTGTCATTTCATTAATTTTACCTTAGACAATTTTCTTCTTATTTTGGAAACCAATAGATAATATTAGTGTGGCCCAAATGAATTATAACATAGTGAACGCTCCACCAAATGGACAAAATAACATAGTTATTTCAGCCCAATCTTGGGCTGGCTTATCTTGTGTGTCCACAGTCCAACTAAACGCAGCCCTAGTAGGTCGGATTTCTTTGTCATCAGCTCTAGTAAAAACATCCTCAACATTTCTAACACTATTGATAACTTTCCTTCTTTTTCCTTGACGGGAGACTCGAGCTCGCCAGTGCCACCAAATATCAGCATTAAATTAAAAATTCAGTTATCCTACTGTATCATGCTTATGCTGCATGCTTTAATACGTCTAGTGCTTTCTTTAATTTGCACGCACAATTAGATTTTCTTTCTCCTCAAACACCGCAGGTTCTACCCTCCATGATTGGTGTATATTTTAAGATTCAATACACCTTAACATTATCGGTTCTGAAAATGACATAATTTACCGAAGTCGTTAATTGTGACACCGATAGAAGATTTTTCTTCATACCTGGGACATGATAAACATCGTGTAGTTTCACTTTCCAGAACCAAACCGTGGAGTGATGTCCCTTTTTGCATATGAGCCATTAGAAGCCTAGGGTCGTTAGCAGTAATCACCATTTGTGCTCCTTCGTACTCAGCGGTGTTCTATAAATTCTCTTTGTCTCCCGAGATACTATTGGAGCAACCTAAGTCCATGATCCAATCATATTCATAGTTTATTTATCCAGAGATGATGACCGTCAATGATTCTTCACGCAAGCATAATTCCTCCCATCCTTTATAAATCACATTAGATATTAGTTGAGATACATCATCGACTATTGTTGTAGATGCCTCTACGTCCCCATTCTTCTGCATTGTTTTCAGTCTCCTGATTGTCATATATTAATATATTCCCTTCAATGATCTTTTTCCTACACCTAATCTCTAGCAAAGTGACTATGTTTACCATAAACATAGCATGCCTTTTTTACTTCCTTTGGCTTCAGATTTTTGTTTGACGTTGATGGAATCCCTTTGTTTCAGAGCTTATTTATTCCATTTTAATAAACTCTTTCTTATCTCTTTTATTTTGTTGGTGGGGTCTCCCCCTAATTTTATAACTTAATAAAACTCCATCATCTTTCTTTAGTGACACCTCCAAAGGTTGGCTAGAGATTTCTTGTAAAAACACTAGCCCTGCTCAGTCCATAAGGAGAATCTTTTCATCTTTTTTGATTTCATGTATATTCTCCTTATGCACATAAGGGAGGAGCCGTATGAGATGAAAATCTCACGTACGGTTCTGGAACGGGTCGTCTGGTCAGCGATTCCTGGCCAGCTAAAATATTTTCAAGATTGATCAATGAAGGTTGCTCTTTCAAACCTTTTATGGCGGTTTTCACCTAAATTCGGGTCTTAGGCTATGTGTAGGGAATTGTGAGTCTAAACGTCGAAGTTAGGCCAGGAGATGCTAGGAAGTTGGTCGGACGATCACAACTCTAGGACGAGTAGATTCTGCTCAAGAAATGCTAGTGTCCATGCTTAATGGGATTTAGACATCGGCAATTAAATCTCAATTGTCAGATGAAATGCTAAGATAAATCTCGCGGCTCTGACTAAAATTACCGATGCCACAGGCAATTTTATAAATTATGAGCTCGGCGTACAAGTCAGAATTCACATGGTACAAGCTCATAAAGCATTGCTGCAGAATTCTTCAGCTGTATAAATATCACAATCAGGTGTTCAACTAGTCATCTTCAAGAGCTTGTATATTTCGTTAGGGTGAGAATTAGCGAAAAGTTTCAACTTGGCTTTTCTAGTAGACACAGAGGACTTATAAACCCCTGTTTTATTTGAATAAATCGGAGCACTGTTGGTCCGTGTACTAGTCGGGTCCGAACCACGTAAGTCCTGTTTTCATTTTCTGTGTTTTTGAGCTGTGAATTCGATTCAATCGAGCTTGTGTTAGCTCAAATTGCTTATATTGAGACACACGCACATGAAAACAGTTAAGTCACGCGCAAAACACGGTTAAGATTACTTATATTGAAGATTGAATCTCCACATTGTGAATAATAATTCTTCTTTTTTCAGCATCTGAAACTTTATTAGTCGGCTCCAATTTAGAAATTTCACGAAAAAGAGATCATACCTTGTTAAAATATTCGAGTATCGACATCTCCCTTATATGACTGACAAAAGCTGGTTCTCGGGAAGTTGCAGCTTAAATTCATTCTTCTTCAAAAATAGTGCCGCTAGTGTATCCCAAGCTTCTTTTGGAGTGCTTTCATCTCATATATGTCCCATCAACTCTTTGGTGATAGTCGTCTTGATTGAGTACAAGGCCTTTCCCACATTAATTTTCCATTTTAGTAAGGCTCCGACTCCTCGGGGTTGTGCGACTGCTCTTCGCCGCCAACTACTTCCCATAATCTTGCCCTTGAAGTACGACACTATTCCGCCTACCGATTGTAGGTCCGCCATAATGACTTGACTTTCCTCCACGTACCCAAACAAGCCTCACGCGCTTCACAATATTTGATTTGCGCATGATGCCTTTAAATTTGACAATCTATGTTTGATTATCGACAACGGATGAACCCATAATAAACCAATACGTATTTGAAATATCCTCAACGTGGCTCTGATGCCACTTGTAGAATGTTTGAATGGGACAAGCGTGATTTAAATAATATATTATTATATTATTATTATCATTATTATTATTATTATTATTCCTGACAACTCACAACCTTTATATTAAATATATATATATATATATGCATTGTCGACACTATTTGACAACATATAGGCTTGTCAATGGGACGGGAATTCCCCGTCCCTGGGAGGATCCGCCCCGAGCGAGCACGCCGAGTGGATTTCTGCCGGATAAAACGTCCCATTGCAAAGAAGAAAAGAAGAGATTCGGCATTTTCAGACTCATATTACCTATATATATAACGTTTTGTTGACCTTTTTGGTGCATGAGCATTAGAATGCTTTGAAGAACTATCTAATTGAATGACATTAGGTATATAAATTAAGCAATTCGACTTGTGTGTGATATAGTGTCTAAGTGCATAATAACATGAATATACATCGATTGATGAGTTATGAAATGATTAATTGTCGAATATTTGACTCACATGTGACTATGTGATTATTTGGTGAAACTATATGATCGCTTGTTATAGATGTCTCACGTGCTAGGATATATCGAACTATGGATATACTGTGCTATTTATGGAAATAATGTGTGAGATGTCCTACTGGGTTATAGATGAAAAATATGTTGTCTAAATATGGAATGTGATATATCTGTTGAGAATCGTTTATTCCTGGATGAAAATCACATCGAGAATCTTTTGCATGCATCCCACTGATTTTATTGTGCAATATCGAAGTGATATCTTCCCTTATACTGACTAGGATATTATATTTTGGAAAGATTTGACTAATTGACTTATGTTGATAAGATGCTAATATATATGGTATATGCTGAAATGTATGAGATCTCTGATATATGGAAAGTTATGCCATCATATGTTAATTCATAAATGTCTGATCCGATCTGATCTATGTGGTAAATATGGGAAATATATTGATCTAATGCTATCTTATGCGCTAAACATGGAAAATAAATTAGGATTGATTTATTTTATAAAATGATATCTGGATACCACATATGGAAAGTTCTGTTATGGTAAATATTATTCAATATATTTGAATATGCCTTGAAAATGAATCTGAGCCTTTATGTGGATTATAATCATGCTAATTGAAGTTTAAGCCCGTTGTGACGATTTATGATAAGCATGATTTACATGGCATGTTGACTCTCGAAAATTGCATGGATTATGTTCTTGATTTGGTGATTAATTTCATGAGCTAATTTTCCATGTAAGTGTTGAATGAAAGGTCTATATATATATGAGCAACTCTTTATATTGTCGAAGTCAAGAATTTGCAAAAGAACAATACGAGTTTTTGAGCAGAAACCTTATATAGAGATTCCTGAGTGTTCACTTGTGATAGCTTTCTGCCTACCTGAGCGATCAATTGCGAAGCACTGACTGTATTAAGATATTCCAACCCCACCATATATTCTGTCTTCGGACATGTTGTCTTCAGACGAGAGCAATACCAAGGAGGCAATGTCGATGTTTACGCACACGTGAAGGGAAGGACGAGTTCCAGGGGCCCTTCGGTAGCGAGCTGTGTTCTGTTAAGAATTGGATATTTCCATAAACGAAACTCGGCGTGTGGTAACCTAGTGTCACGAACGTAAGTTCCACTAACCTGGGTCTTCGACAGGTTTACCAAACGAAGGCGTGCGCGGCTAAGGCACGCAGTCTTTACGACACTTAGACGATTTTCGGAGATTGGAGGCCGTTCGGAACGCGGAGGTTCAGAGCGGTAATCGATGGGACGGCACGAGCCACGCCGGCAACGGCGCGGCCAAACCTTGGAGTATGCGGGCCGGACCGCGACCAGGCCACGGCAGCGCGCTCGCATGCTGCCGGACGGGGCCGAGACCAGGCCGGGACCACCCCGGCGGTCCAGCTGGCCGAGATGAACCACCCATGGCGGGGCTTGGCCGCGAGGGCGAGGCCAGATGTGCGCGCGCGGCACTTTGGGGCGAGCGGCACTTGCCGCGGGACTGGGCGGCGCGATGCGCGCGGCACGGACCACGGACGCGGGCGGAGCTGCGGCTTGCTAAGTCCATGGAAGCTTCCGGAGGGAGGTTGACTTGGTTCAAAAGGTTCGAGATCTTTGAGGAGGATCTTGTTTGAATACTTACTATATTTAGAAGGTATGAAAACAAGATATGGAGATCTTTTTGGGAGATCTTTACCAAGTCACAAAAGGAAGCTTGAGGCCTATAAATAGGACCTCATTCGCCCAAGCCAAGGTATCAAGCATCAAGAGTTCGAGAGCGATACACTTAGGCAAATTGTGCGAGTTTGTCAAAGTGTTCCAAGGGTTGTCGGGATTGCGTTTGGGGTAGTTCCGACGAGGGTTCTTAGCGTTGTAAGATCCCGGTCAAAGGGATGATAGGATTTGGGTAGACTTGTGTGCGATCGAGTCGAACGAGTTCGGGGCGTGTCCGAATCGTTCAAATCCTATTGTAATTTCTTTGTGCGAAATAAAGAAAGGCCAAATTCGAGTTGGCCGGTCCTTCGGCTATATCACTTGTCTTTACGTTTCCGTTTGGGTAAGGTGAGTGTCAGTGAGGGCGTGTCTTGCCTTGGTTACGAAGCGCGCGTGTGGAGTAAGCCAAGGAAGAGCCGTGTTGCGCGCGTTTGAGGTTAGGGATTTGGCGAAAAATTTCTAAGTCTTTTTCGGCGTAACACCTAGTATGTGTAGTGTTCGACTTGTTTCGGTTGTGTATTGGGCCAATCAATCAGTAACCATCTATGGTGCATTACAGTGATTGATAAATGCTTGAGGAGCAAACCTCAAGGAGAGGAGTAAACCCCAGTTGAGGATATAACTTCTATAAAAATCCTGTCTCGCATTTACTTTACATTTATTTCCTTTCTGCAGTGAGACAGAAACCACAAGTCAGGAATCAACCAAATATGACCTTCAACACTGAACAAGAAAATGACTATGATGGCGAAGAAGAAAATGAGGGAGACATACTAGAGCAGATCACCAAGCTTACGAGAAGATTCGAAAAATTCAAAGGAAACTCTAAGTTTCAACCGAGAAACAAGGGAATATCCTCATCCGGGAACAATGTTCAGAAATGATTCAAGTGTAACAAGCCAGGCCGCTTCGTCTGAAGCTGCCCGTTGCAGAATGGTCACAAAAAGATAAAGAAACAGAAGGCCATGGTCACAAACTGGGAAGTGGATGGAAGTGAAGAAGTGAAAGATCTCGCCTACATGGCCGATGATGATTGGGTATCTTCCTCATTAACTATTAAGAAAATACATATTCTAAATGAATTATATTCTAGTAGAAAGCAAAATAGTGATATATCTAGAGACATCTCTGTTCCTAAGAATTCCTTAGAAGAAAAACACGTACCATTGATAGAATTTTTTGAACGAAAACAAAATCTTGATATGTTACTTTGTATTCCTAGAAATATTGGGAAATCGGGGATAGGATATTCCATGATACATGAACACGCTGCACCACCAACCATTAAAAAGCCTAAGAGATTTTCATGCGGCCGTCACGGTCATTACTCTAACAATTTTGAAGAGAGCTGATAAGTTTAGATATGTCAGGAGGCCAAAGAAGTTCCCTAATAATCATGTCTGTAACACTGGCCAACCTGCCTTTAAGAGATCACAGTATGTGACTGATATATCACGTGTTAACAGGAGTTAATTTGCTACAAACCTTTTAGGACCCAATCAAAGTTGAGAGCGTATGACGAAGGATATGTCTCATACGCCGACAACACAAAAGCTAAGATTATGGGAGTTGGAACTGTCGGTAAAACTTTACATACAGATAGATGACGTATGGTTGGTTAAGAACCTAGAACATAACCTCATTAGCATTAGTCAATTATGTGATAAAGGTCATACGATAACCTTTGAAAATGATATGTGTGTTGTTAGAAATGATAATAAGATTATATTTAGTGCATCTAGGGATAGAAATATCTACTATGTTACTCTTGATGATAAAACTGGCCAGAATGTCAAGTGTTTACCAGTTACACAGGATAACGCATGGTTATGGCACAGATGCTTAGGACAAGCTAACATGGAACTACTGTCTCACATTACAAGCCACGCACTGGTACGAGTGTTCCTGACATAAAGTTCGTCAAGGACAAAACGTGCAAGGCATGCCAAATGGGTAAATAGACCAAGACCTCGTTCAAGGTAAAGAATGTGATATCCACATCCAAACCACTGGAACTACTTTATCTCGACCTTTTTGGTCCTGTTCAGACGATGTCTCTACGAGGTAAAAAGTATGCCTTTGTCATTATTGATGATTATTCTAGATACACATGGGTGATATTCCTTGCACATTAGAATGAGGCATTAGATAACTTTGCATCTCTAGCAAAGAGACTTGAAAACGAAAAAGAAATGAATCTATGCATGATACGTAGTGATATCGTATTAGAATTTGATAGTAACTCATCTGCATCATTCTGTGATCAATATGGAGATTGCCATAACTTTATTCTCCCATAACACCCCAACAGAACGGCGTAGTTGAACGGAAAAATAGAGTGCATGAAATGGCTAGATCGATGTTACATGAGTATGATATTCCTAAACAATTCTGGGCGGAAGCTGTTAGTACAGCTTGCTATGTGTCTAATCGCGTTTTCCTTAGGCCGATATTAAAGAAAACCTCTTATGAAATCTGGCATCGTAGAATTCCAAATATAGGATACTTTCATATGTTTGGATGTAAATGTTTTATTTTGAATGATAGAGATAAGAGAGGAAAATTTTACTCTAAGGTAGATGAAGGGATATTCCTTGGTTACAGTCTTCATTTTAAGGCCTATCGTGACAATAAAAGGAAGCAGACTGTTCAGGAATCTATACATGTTACTTTCAATGATATATCTAACGCAGATGCTTACGGATGAGGAAGGTGTGTGCAGAATTACAGGGGAATTAAGAAAGGAGTAGGATATTCCAAGAAAAAATTGAGACATTGGAACCAGAGGCTGATGAACAACAACGCAGAAAATTCAAGCATGCTTCCAGTCATCCAACAGATCAAGTCATAGGGAATATCAAATCTCGAATCAAAACTCGAGCAACTGCACGAAATCAGGACACAAAGGAATCTCACGATGTACTACTTTCAGTGATGGAACCAAAGACCGTCCATGAAGCTCTAGATGATATATCATGGGTCTCTGCCATGGAGGACGAGTTATCACAATTCGAAAAGAGCCAAGTGTGGGCAACCGGGACGAGACCAGACGAAAATCCATCATATGAACAATATGGGTCTTCCGCAACAAACTTGATGAACGCGGTAATATCACCAGAAACAAAGCGAGGTTAGTTACAAAAGGTTATTCCCAGGAGGAATGTATTGATTTCGACGAAACCTTTGCTCCGATAGCTAGACTAGAGTCCATACGTGTCTTACTTGCATATGCATGCTTTAAACATTTTAGGCTTTTTCAAATGGACGTAACAAGTGCATTTTTAAACTGTTTTATAAATGAGGAAGTTTATGTAGAACAACCCCAAGGTTTTGTTAGAGGAGGATTTCCAAATCACGTTTTTAAATTAAATAAAGCATTATATGGTTTAAAGCATGCTCCTAGGGCATGGTATGAAAGGTTAAGTAAGTTTTTGATTGACATGCGATTTTCCATTGGAACTATTGATAACACGCTGTTTATTAAGTAGGAAGGTGATCACATGTTACTGGTCCAAACCTACGTTGATGATATCATATTTGAAAGTACTAATATCCTTCTTTGTGAGGGATTCTATAAGTGCAGAAGGAATTTGAGATGAGCTTAATGGACGGTTTGAGCTGAGAGCGATTTCTCATTGGGATCAGCAAAAGAGAATGACATATCTCTGGATGCTAACCCATCCCGAACCGGATGTGAGGATGAAGATGACTAAAACACAAGCAAGGAACCATTATAAGAGTCTATCTCCCATCTGTCAGCTACTAAGTGTCTACTGTGCCAAAGGAGGACTTCCAACACCGTTCTATGTAATCGAGAGCGTAGACAGAACTCGAGACGAACTCAGCGAGAGCGACCTACCCTACCTTCCTTACGAGGAGGTGTACCGTCTCTATCAGTTCTACGTAGAGAAGTACAAGGGTCCTCAAGGCTTCGTAAAGAAAGAAGGACTCGAGAGACTCTACCGGTTCATGATGCGCCAAGTCAAGTACTTCGCCGCACACGACCTTCAAATGGCTCTGGAGAGCAACATGAAGAAGTTCAACATGGCCGCTCCACTCAACAAAGGACCTGGATCGAAGGGCTTCCCAACAATCACGTGCACATCAGCTCAGTCCTAGGCGTCACCTACAACAATCCAATCGCGAAGAAGATTAGGATGATGCTGAAGACTGAGATACACAAATTCTGTGATGGGACGCTTAAGGTCATCAGGAAAAACATAGAAAAAAGGTTGGAAGAGATCAACAGAGACACGACGCTGAGGATCCATCCATTCGTAAGAGAACAGCCGCTCCTAAAAGAATTACTTGAGGACATCGAGGAGCGACTGGAGCTAAGGAACACGCTCAGGAACTTTGAGCATGCGCTGGGCTTGCGTAGGTCATTCTTCGCCCGACGAGGACAACTAGGACAGACAAGCAATCAAGCACAAAGGGGGAGAATGTAAAAGATCAATTCTAATTGTGCTTAGATTTTATTAGATGTCCTTGTATTTTGGGGCGTTTCTTTTATTTGTCCTTAGATTAGGACTAGCTTGTATTTATACCTAGTTTGTTTGGTATAAATACTTTGTAAACAATCGCAATCAGAAGAGAAAGTTTTGGGAAGTGATCCGAAAGGCTTGCAATTCAATTCCTAGAGAGAGAAATAATAGTGACTTTCTCACTCTACTCGAATTCTCTCTCTTGTTCTTCATTTGTGTTTTTTGATCGAATCTCAATGTCAATCATTATCATTATGAATTACTTAGAATTCATGCCTAGGATCGTACATTTGTTAATCGTAGGACCTAACACAAGAAGAACTTCCAACTTCTTAACTTTAGCGTATAACTTCTTACGCTCTTCTCCTAAGAGAGCAAAGTTATTTGCCACCATTGATTTGGCGGCTTTACAGGCGTCAAGATTTTTAGCAAGTTCACAAACCTTAGTATTAGTTTTTCTAATTGGGCTTCTAGGCTGGTGACCTTAGTTGTCGCATCAGTTAATCTACAATTGAGGCTTCAGTTAATCTACAAATTGAGGCTAGCTTTCTCATAGAGATTCCTAGCCAAACAATTATAGTTATTTTCTAGCATGTCTTCTAATTCTTTCACTTTTGAACTATGCTGCTCTATCGGAGGCTTCGTAGTCTCACTAATTTTCAAGCTCTTAGTTAGTTCTTCTATTTGGGACTAGAGCTTCTGAGTTCTAGTTCAAGGCTAGTTATCCTCTCCTGAGATTTTATTAGTTTCTTCTCTACTTCCTTTATGTTTTTTCTGCTCACGTTTCATGTTAGTGTATGGTAGTTGATACGATTCTAACATGGTAAAAAATGTGGAAGGAGAAACTACCTCCTGTGAAGAGGTGGATGCTTTGTCCTCATTCGACTGAGTTGTGGTTTCGGCGTCTGATTTATCGTCTAGGCGGGCCATGAGGGCTAGATTCTCTTATTCAGAGCTTGACGTGTCTTCAAGCCAGTGGTTTGTTCGGCCATCAGAGCTACCCCAACTTTTTTCTGCTTTGTGAGTTGAAGCTTCTTGGAGTAGTAATTGGCATCTCTCTTCTTTGGGTGAGTGCACTCTCTGGCAAAGTGACCCGGTTTGCCACAGTTAAAGCACTTGTTTGGCTCTTTTCCATTTTTGACTTCTGAAGACTCAGGCTAACGTTCCTTGTTCTTTGAGCTTGAGGTTCGAAGCCGGTTGGCGGATGATGAGGATTTCTTCTTGAAATATTGCTTGCTCATCATTTTTCCTATTAGAGCCAATTGCTTTCCCAGCGCTTTCATGTTTGGCTCCACGTCTGAGTCTGATTCGTCTTCTGACTCTGAAGGGGTAGGAGGCCTAATGATCTTCTCTTTTCTATTTTTTGAGCTCCGCTTCTCTGGGACTAGTGTCTTCAATCAGCTTGCCCTTCCGCTCCTTCTGAATCTCGCTTACATCTTCCTCGTGCTGAGCGAGATTATCAAACATGGCATGAATATCCAACTCCTCAAGATCTTTGTTTTGTCTGATTTTGGTTTTCTTCCTTCCGAGGGTAGAGAGGATAGAAATCAAAATTGGTTTCCATATTCGTCTTTGTAATTTCTATTTTCCTCATCTCATTCAGAAGTGTGAGGTATCTCTGATAGAGATCATGTAGGCCCTCAGGTTTCGCTCTGAAAGTGTCGTAAGCCGTGATTATGTTCGCCTTCTTGGCCTTGGTGCCTACTTCTGTTCTTTGCACATCTTATGCAGTTCATCCCACATTCCCTTCGCCGTTGGAATGCTGTCGATCTGTCGATAGATGTCATTTGGGATGCCCCGCATTAGAGTGTTCTTGGCTATCAGATCAGTTTTAGCTCTAACTCTTTCCTCCTCTGTGTATTCACTAGGCTCTTTGAACCGTCTAGAGGCAGGAATTGGAGGATTAGCTGTGTTGTCGCCGGGTACATTTACCCAGAACTGAGCTGGACCTTGCTCAAGCGACAAGAAAAGGTTGTCAGCCTGATCCTTTAACTCGATAAAGTTCAGAAATCGGGTTCGCCACACAGTGTATTCACCGCGTTTGAGGATCGGAGGACGATTGTCATTTCCCAGTGTATAAGCATCCATTTTTTATTTTCTTCGATTTGAGTTGATGAAAGATCTCCGTTGGTTGTTTTGATGAATTGGAAAATGATGTGACTTGCTTCACAAGTAGCAAATTTGTTAGTAGTGTTTGATTTAACAAGAATGATAGAGAACTATTGATTCAATCTTTAAAGTTTGATCAAAAATAATTTCGTTGATTTTGAATAATACTACTGTAGTGCGCGACAAGTACTGTTCGCGAAACTTTTCCGAGCGAAAATAAATTTCGATTCGAATGTAATTTTGCGATGAAAAGCTGTTTAAACAGTGAACTCAATCGAAATTGACTCGTGAAGTTTTGGGATCGAGAAATTTAATCGTCGAAAAATTTTGTTGACCGTAATTCAAAATGTGAACTTTTTCAAAATATTGACTCGAAAAGTTGACTATATTTCTCGAGTGCACAGTTTCAATTCAGCGCTAGATTTTCGATCGAAGAAAATTTTGAAGATACGTGGCATTGTTACACCTATCGGTCCAATTATCAGACTATAAACAATCTGATTCCATTCGGTCTAAAGGTAGTCCAGCCTATACCTTCAGTCAAATTGAATTTTGAAAAATTGATCGAAATCCGGCGGTCGAAAAAGTTTTTTCGATGCGTTAATTGATTTTGGTCGTCGAAAAACAGTACCCAATGGAGTTTCTCGCTGAGTCAAAATTAACAGGTAAAAAAAATTTACGAGCAAAAGTAATCTTTATCCTAAAGTAAAACAAGAAATGTCTGACCGAAATGTTTTTCTTAAGTCAATTCTCGTCGAAAAGTTTAGCTCGAAAAACTTTTCTGCTAGAAACGTTCTTGACAGCAGCGACTTCAGTAGTAAATCAATATTCTTAATTGAAAAATTTTTCGCACGTAGTTTTTCGATCGAGAAATTAACCCTGATCGAAGAACTTAACGAGAAAAATTGAAATCACGCAAATAGTTACAGAATACGATTTAACACTGAATTCAAGCAGATACTGAAAATTAATCAACGAAACTACAGGTATATGCTCGAAATCAGCTATTGATTACTCACAAACAAAAGATTAAACATGTTCGAAGCAAATGATGTTCAATTTGGCAAAAATCATAACACATTCAAACTGTTCTTCGCGCAAACAGTGAAATCTCATAATAAAAATTCAACCTAAATCATGATTCTGATTGCTACCGATCTAATCCTAATTGATTTAAGATACTTATACGAGCATAGAAACATCCAATTCAACTCAGATAAGCACTGAAGAAATCAGATCGAAATTCATTTTTCACGCCAAAACTGTTCTTCGCACGGAACAGTTTCCGAATTTCGATCCGAATTCTAACAATTATGATTCAAACAGAACGAATCTGCTCTGATACCAATTGTTAGGTCCTCAATTATCAACTCCTAGATCCTAGACTTGAAATCTAAGGCAATCGATTAGAATTGTTAAGAATTAGATTTCGATCGAAGACCTTCTTAGAGAGCTTCGAGAGAGATTTCACTTAGTGAGAGAAAGTTTTCTAAATTTCTCTCTCTAGAATATGATTTGCAAGCCTTTCGGATCAATTGGCTAACTTTCTCTATTAAGCATAATGTTTACAAATGTATTTATACCAACATACTTGGTATAAATAACACATAAGTCCTAAACTAAGGACAAATACAAATAAAGCCCCTAATTACAAGGACAACTAATGAAGTCCAAACACAATTTTATTTGATATTCTACATAACATGCCAGAAATATTTAACACATGTAAACCACGTAAATCACTAAACCACATAAGCACATAAGTATCACATAATAATTCACACAACCGTTTACGTGTCGTATGCGGATTTCACCTACCTAGCGTCTCTATTGTAATACAGAGATTATGAAGTTGGGATGGAATTACTTAGCCGTATACCCATGCGCCTTACAAACCCTAAATATTGATAGCTTATAATAATTGAGAATAAAATTATGAAGCATACTAAAATCACGAAAAGAATAGGAGTCCCATTCTCACCCTTTAACTCGCGAATGATGCCTAATGGCTAAATATTCTCCACTACCTCCTCGCCTAAACGTGAATTGATTTCCACTTTGTTACTATATTATAATGGTTTAACAAAGCTATGAATGAGAACGGTCTGAGCACGAAATGTATTTGGAGAGTAGGTAGAAAGCAAATGACGAGAGGAATGAAATGATGATGATAAAGGAGTAAAGGCGGTTAGTGAATTCTTCTCTGTTCTTTGCTAAAATGCTTTCTACGGCTTTTTTTCAAAAATAATGCATTTTTGAAAATAGATATAAAAAATAATACCATTTCGTGTACGATTTCAAAAATAGGTGAAAGCGCCACTTTGTATGGCGCGTTTAGAACTTGCCACTCCGTGTGGCGCGTTCAGAACACGTCACTCCAAGTGGCGCTTTCAACTTAAATTTTTTTCCCCTTTCTCATCGTTTTTTGTTTTGTTTTTAAAACAAAACTTGTCTACAAAATAAGATAGGTAAAAATTCGAAATTTTTTGAAATTTTTTTACTTTCTCGAAAAAATTTTCGTTAGTAAATTTTGTAAGTATTTGAATAAAATAGTTAACATAGGTAAATGTTTTTTACTTTCTCAAATTTTTATTGTTTTGTATTTGGATAAAATTTCATAAATAAATAAAATAGTTAAAAATCCGAAATTTTTGAAGCAAACCAAACATTACATTGCAAATAAAATTACTTAAACACACATAAAACTCAGACATTTTCGAAGCAAACTAACATTACATTGAAATAAAATTACTTAAACACACATAAACAGACACTTGAACTTTCAAAATACTAATAAGTTTACTTAGCCTTGTCCACCTCTTTGTCTTGCACGCCTTTCAGATCTATCCATCTCATTTGTAATCTTCGTCGTTCGGTTCCTTCCGGCTCCCCTTCGATTTCTAGCGGATTGTGGAACAACTGAAACTCGGCATCATCCCAATAACGCTCGTCGTCCAAAGGAACAAAGCGAACCTCATAAGTTCTCAAATAAGCTTCTTTACTATAATACGCGGCAACGTATTGAGCACTATTAAGCCCAAAACTACGACAAGTTGCTTGTGCATGTGAACATGGTATTTTGGACATACTCCAGTTAGCGCATGAGTACTGAAGATCACTCAATACCACCACGTACATCTTAGATCCCCTTCCACTTAAATACCTAGTATAGACCTCGGCAGACCTGTCGCATAATCAAATTCTCTCACCGTATGGCTTCTTGAGTTGTTGCTCCAATCACGATACTTCTCCTTTGGGATTTTATCAAGCCACTTCCTAGCCTTCTCATTGAGAGCCTTAATTTGGTCCATCGTTCGCTTAAACTTGAACTCCGTATGTGCCATGCCCGCTGAATTGAATTTGGAGGCAAAAACGATGAACACCTCTAATTGAATTTCTCTGCAAAAGCAATTCTACAGCAGATTTAATCCCATGATAACGATCAGAGATTAAACATACTTCCTCATTTTTCAACACGTGAACATTGAATAAGTGCAAAAACCAGTGCGAAGATTCACGGGTTTCTTCATCTACGATCGAGAAGGCTAGTGAAAAAAACGTTCTGGTTAGCATCAATGCCCGCAGCAATCAACATCTTGTGCTTATATTTTGTGTAAAGATGAGTTCCGTCTACGCATACTACCTTTCGACAATGTTGAAACCGTCTGCAATGTTTAAAGCTCCAGAAAACATACCGTAGAATATCCTTTTTATTGTTTGTGATATGTCTCCACCTCACAATCGTGGCCGGATTTTGTGCTTGTAGGGCTTTCATGAATTTTGGTAGTTGTTGGACAGAACTCTCCTACGCTTGAAGATAAGAAATTTTGTAGCCGTAGCTGTCTTTTACCCTTTGTATCACATCCTTCGGAAGATATTGAGGATTGACCCGAACGACGGATATCAACATCTCGGCAATAACGTCTGGAGATATGTTGCGATGTGTGTCTGGCAACTCATTCATCAAGCACGTGTGCTCACCAGGATACTTTGTTATCATCCAGTAACCTTTCTTATTTTTGTGGCATGCACGCAACCTCCACACGCAGTTTGGACTATGGTTGCAGGTAATATGCCGTAATGCGCCATCCAAAACCCGGTATTCTCTTCTTGCACGTTTAAGTGAGTAATCGTTTATTGCACTTTTTAAATTTGATTTGCTCTGGAAGATCATCTTAACGCTAAGGTGACCTTCGTCGTCGTCGTAGAATGAACCATGTCCTCCGTAGTCATCGTCATTTGCTTCTGGAGCCATCTCATAAGTCTCGTAAAATGGTACAGTTGGATGTAGTTCTCTTTGCATCTGTGACGAAGTAGGTTGATGTTCGACATTCGGTTCACCGTCATCTTCATCGTCAACAGGATCTGGTAGATTTTCTAATACGCCGCCAATGTCATCATCTTCTGAGTCCCTCACTTCCTGTTCATGCTCCGGCTCAATGGGATCGTCAGGGGGAACGATTGTTGATGGACCTGCTTCGTCGAGTTGAGTTTGAAAGGCTGTTTGATAGTATGCAGATTGGTCAAATACGGGTTCTTCATATGTGAGGGTCTGATTGAGATCGAAGGAATTTATGTGTTGGACTGACTCGACGAAAATATGCAAACAGTTGAAGCCATAATCTGGATGAAAGAAGAACTCATACTTCGCATATATTTTAAGAAAGAAATTATTGCTATTGACTCCTACAATGTCGTATAGCAAATAAAGAAGTTGGAGAAAATTTGTATGACGGGGTAATCTTCGATATGCAATGGGATTAATACTAGATGAGACTTCGTCAGCACTTTGTTGTATCGCACCACCAAAATATATGATGACTTGAATAGTAGACATAGTGTATTGTTGAGGCTTATGAAGAATGACTAACACGATGGAGTTATTTATAGGCAAAATTTTTGAAAAATAATATAATATGAAAATAATATTTTATAATATCGTAGATGAATGATTGAAAGATTTTTTCGAAATTTATTATATTTTTATAATATTTTATTTGAAATGATTGGAAGATTTTTTGTGAAATTATTAGTGAAGATTCTTTTTAATTTATTAATATAATATGAATATAATCGTTGTGGACTTATCAATGATACATTACGGAAAAGCTGCAGCTGAATAATCGTTGTCGACTTATCAATGACAATCATTAATAAGGATGTGATGTGTCACTTTGAAAGTTCTGAAAAAGCTATGATATGTGACATATCACTGTGAAATTTTTTTGAAAGGATAAAAAACTGATACGACATATCTCTAGCGTCTTTAAAACTGGATGTGACCAATCAATGAGGATGTGATGTATCACTGCGAAATTTCTGAAAAAAAAAAGGTATGCTATGTGACAAATCACTGTAAAATTGAAAAATAATACAATATAAAAATAATATTTTATAATAACAAATGATTGAAAGATTTTTTCGAAATTTACTGATATAATATTTTACTAATATTTAATTTGGAATGGTTGAAAGATTTTTTTGAAATTTATTAGTGAAGATTCTTTTTAATTTATTAAATATGAAAATAATTTTTATTAGTATTTTAGATGAATGGAACGATTGTTTTATTTTTATTAATATAATATTTTTATAATATTTTATTTGAAATGATTGAAAGATTTTTTTGGAATTTATTATTGAGGATTTTTTTAATTTATTAATATAATATGAAAATAATCGTTGTTGACTTATCAATAACAACCATTAATGAGGATGTGCTGTGTAACTGACAAACTTCTGTAAAAGCTATTGATATGTGACATCTCACTGCAAAATTTCTAAAAAAGCTATTTATGGTTGAACGATTTTTTTATATTTCTTAATATAATAAAAAATTTTAAAATTTTTTAAATATATTAATATAATATTTTTATAATATTTATTTTTAATATGTCAATATAATGTTTTTATTGCTAGAACTGGAAGATTACGGGCTCGCAGTGTGCTGATTTAATGTGATGGACGTCCTAATTTATAGACATGCCACGTTTAAAGATTTTTTTTTAATAATACTTAATATAATATTATTTGTTACAATGTTTTATTTGAAATTGGAAGATATTTTCGAAAATTATTAATAAATTAGTTTTATAATATTTTATTTGAAATTATTATAATATTTTTTTCGAAATTTATCAATATAATATAAAATATTTTATTTGAAAACCTATTCAATTCGGCACTATCTTTGATATCCAATTTAAAAAACGTATTATTTTAAGCGGCTTTCTACGTTCTTGCTATCCCCTTTGTTCGTGATGCATAGTAGGATATGCATACAAGTTTACTATACTACGCATTGGGAATTGTAATTAAAAGCATATAAGTGACGTGTATTTCCTCAGTGTTAAAGTAACCAAATTCCAAATCATGACTATTTGTATTTTGATGTGTTATTCGGCCCTTATTGATAACCTTTTAGCCTTACTAGTCTTTATCTTGGGCTTTAAATATGATCTGGTCCAATAGTAATTTATTTGGGCCTTAGTCTTAAGATTAAATCTATTAAATGTTTAATTGGACTTCCATTATTATCCGGCTCTTACGTGTTCCTTATGAATTATATATCTTTAATATTTCATTCACTAATTATCTAAAATTTCTTGTCGTAATCCCGCTTTAAAATTTGCTGATATTACATCCTCCCCCCTTAAAAGAATTTCGTCCCCGAAATTCGCCGACCGATGTAACTCAGGTAACGATTTCTCCTTTCTCTGATCTATCTGTATCCTATTAAAGTAGGATTTATTCCCACCGTCACCACGCAACTTAGGCGACACATTTAAATGTGCGGCTCAGTTTTCTAAGACCAACAATTTCTATTCGTCTAGACTCGTCCACATTTCTATGTCCTCTAGGCCTATTCCTATTCCCAGCATGCATCTGATGCGCACTCTAGGTTACTCGTTCTTATTATCTACAAGCATTCCAACAAACAAACACATGATTTTAAGCTAATCAATTACATTGAATCGTAAAACTTGCAGGCAAGGCCGATCCTCCAGACTTCTGAGCGGCCGTATATGGATAGTTTACAGAATCTATATCCTAAGCTCTGATACCACATGTGGCGACCCTCACTTTCTAATACTAGTTGTGGCGGAGTTTTCGCAAAGTAAGTCGCGGAAGACCCGTCTAACAAAATATTTTTCTTGAATAAAATATATTACGACGATTATCATCTACATCATCATCCCTATACATGGGTCATAGCCCAAAATAACAAAACGCTCAAAACCCTAACGTCGCTCCACAGGTCGCATGCATGTATAGCCTCACCCTCAAAAGTCCGTGAAGCACAGCCGTCAGGCCGCCTAGTCGCAACGCGTATCAGCGTCGGACTCGGATGTACCTACAACACGTAAACCCTGAGCTATTTGCCCAGTAGATGAAATATGCGTGTATGCAACGTGCACTCAAATACCAACCCCAACATCTCACGATATGCACGCTCGACCCTCATCACGACCTATCACATCTCACAACTCGTGACTCGACAGACAACACACACACTCGGGCGGCCAACTCGGGTCTCGTTAGGGTGGCACTCACCTAAAGTAACATCCTAACGTGCATTTCCCATTTCTACCATATCTTAATATTAGGGACCTAGGTCGGACTATTCACCTCATAACTTAACCTATGGCACCAACCGTAGAGTACGAGCGGCACCAACCACTCATCTCGACGGCACCAACCGTCATCAGCGGCACCAACCACTAATGATACCGGCACCAAACGATCACATAAAGTCGGGCGGCACCAACCACCAGGTGCACTGGTACCAAACTCAACTCGACTCCGAGTCGACAACCGAAATCGGTCACGTCTACCCACACGCACCTCACGCCGCCGTAAGGTGTCACTGTGCCAACACGGTCAACCTCTCACTCTGAAGTGTCGTGCACATGCCATGCAGTGCAAATAACAGAGATATAACATGCCAGAAATATTTAAAACATGTAAACCACATAAATCACTAAACCACATAAGCACATAAGTATCACATAATAATTCACACAACCGTTTACGTGACGTAGGTGGATTTCACCTACCTGGCGTCTCTATTGTAATACAGAGATTATGAAGTTGGGATGGAACTACTTAGTCGTATACCCATGCGCCTTACAAACCCTAAATATTGATAGCTTATAAATAATTAAGAATAAAATTATAGAGCATACTAAAATCACGAAAAGAATAGAAGTCTCATTCTCACCCTTTAACTCGTGAATGATGTCTAATGACTAAATATTCTCCACTACCATGCCTAAACGTGAATTGATTTCCACTTTGTTACTATATTATAATGGTTTACGAAGCTATGAATGACAATGGTTTGGAGAGTAGGTAGAAAGTAAATGACGAGAGGAATGAAACGATGATGATAAAGGACTAAAGGCGGTTAGTGAATTCTTCTCTGTTCTTTGCCAAAATGCTTTCTACGTTCTTGCTATCCCCTTTGTTCGTGATGTAGGATATACATACAAGTTTAATATACTAAGCATTGGGAATTGTAATTAAAAGCATATAAGTGACGTGTATTTCGTTAGTGTTAAAGTAACCAAATTTCAATCATGACTATTTGTATTTTGATGTGTTATTGGGCCCTTATTGATAACCTTTTAGCCTTACTAGTCTTTATCTTGGGCTTTAAATATGATCTGATCCAATAGTTATTTATTTGGGCCTTAGTCATAAGATAAAATCTATTAAATGTTTAATTGGACTTCAAATATTATCCGGCTCTTAACTGTTCCTTATGAATTATTTACCTTTAATATTTCATTCACTATTATCTAAAATTTCTTGTCGTAATCCCGCTTTAAAATTTGCGGGTCTTACACTGATTCATCACTGTCTAATTTGGTGGTCTGATGCATGGGGATGGAAATCGCTTTAGAATCACTCATCCCGAATTTTGTCAGCAATTCGTTGTTGTATTTCGTCTGGGATGTCACGAACGTAAGTTCCACTAACCTGGGTCTTCGACAGGTTTACCAAACGAAGGAGTGCGCGGCTAGGGCACGGAGTCTTTACGACACTTAGACGATTTTCGGAGATTGGAGGGGGTTCGGAACGCGGAGGTTCAGAGCGGTAATCGACGGAACGGCACGGGCCACGCCGGCAACGGCGCGGCCAACCCTTGGTCGGATCGGTGCGGGCCAACCCATGGGTCGGGTCGGATCGGGTCAAAGCGGGTCGGACCGGGTCAAGATGGAGCGGGTCGGACGACAGAGCGGGTCGGGTCGGGCCATACAGGCCGCGGCCGGACCGTGACCAAGCCACGGCAGCGCGCTCTCGTGCTGTCGGACGGGGCCTAGACCAGGCCGGGACCACCCCGGCGGTCCAGCTGGCCGAGATGAACCACCCATGGCGGGGCCTGGCCGCGAGGGCTAGGCAAGATGTGCGCGCGCGGCACTTGGGGGCGAGCGGCACTTGGCACGGGGCTGGGCGGCGCGATGCGCGCGCGGCACGGACCACGGACGCGGGGGGAGCTGCGGCTTGCTAAGTCCATGGAAGCTTCCGAAGGGAGGTTGACTTGGTTCAAAAGGTTTGAGATCTTTGAGGAGGATCTTGTTTGAATACTTACTATATTTAGAAGATATGAAAACAAGATATGGAGATCTTTTGGGAGATCTTTACCAAGTCACAGAAGGAAGCTTGAGGCCTATAAATAAGACCTCATTCGCCCAAGCCAAGGCATCAAGCATCAAGAGTTCGAGAGCGATACACTTAGGCGAATTGTGCGAGTTTGTCAAAGTCTTCCAAGGGGGTTGTCGGGATTGCGTTTGGGGTAGTTCCGGCGAGGGTTCTTAGCGTTGTAAGATCCTGGTCGAAGGGACGATAGGATTTGGGTAGACTTGTGTGCGATCGAGTCGTACGAGTTCGGGGTGTGTCCGAATCGTTCAAATCCTATTGTAATTTCTTTGTGCGAAATAAAGAAAGGCCCAATTCGAGTTGGCCGGCCCTTCGGCTATATCACTTGTCTTTACGTTTCCGTTTGGGTAAGGCGAGTGTCAGTGAGGGCGTGTCTTGCCTTGGTTACGAAGCGCGCGTGCGGAGTAAGCCAAGGAAGAGCCGTGTTGCGCGCGTTTGAGGTTAGGGATTTGGCGAAAAATATCTAAGTCTTTTCCGGCGTAACAAGAGTTGGTATCAGAGCGCATGGCAGACGGGGTCAGATTGACGGCAACTCGATTGTGTTGCAACAAGCGATCCTCGACGGTCTTCCCAACCTTACGGATGTGTTGACCGAAATTACGGAACTCAAGGGCGAGAGGGCAGCGGACGTGGCGAGGATGGCAAGAATCGAAGCGGAGCATGGGGCGCTTCGAATCATGGTGGCGGGTGGCCTGACGACACCGGCCGCGCCGACGGGCCGGAAGACCGCGCGCGAGCCGCGTGCTTTCTCGGGAGTTCGAGACGCGAGGGAGTTGCAGAACTTCCTCTAAGACGCGAGGGAGTTGCAGAACTTCCTCTACGACGTGGAGCGGGACGCGGAGCAGGGGAGGCCGAGACTTGCAGTTTGGGCCGACTTTAAGCGTGAGCTTGAGGCACAGTTTCTACCGGGGAACTCGACGTGGGCAGCGACGGAGATGTTGGTTAGGCTCAAGCACACGGGTTCGATTCGGGACTATGTGCGCGAGTACGCCTCGATCATGCTCGGCATCGACGACATGTCGGAGACGGATCGTCTATTCCACTTCAAAGGCGGGCTCAAGCCTTGGGCCTAGCTGGAGCTTACTCGGCAAGGTGTCCAGGACCTTGCGACAGCTTATGCCGTTGCGGAGCGGCTTATCGAGATAAGGCCGACCGAGCAACGGGCCACGGAGAAGGAGACCGTGGCGACCACTTCTAAGGCGACCAATCAGAAGAAGAAAGCTCAAAGAAGAAGGGTGGTGGAAACAAGTCCAAGGGCAAGGAGCCGGCGTCGGAGGGCGCAGCTAATGCAAAGGGCGGGTGTTACACTTGCGGACTCCCGGGCCACCGGGCGCGGCAATGTCCGAAGGGAGCGCGGGCCCACGTGGCCACAGTCACGGCTGAGGGGAGAGAGCCCGACGTTGAGATTGCGCGCATGAATTCTCTTCGGATCATAGCAATCCGTAGCGTACCTACCACGACGAACTTACTTTTTGTGAAGTGCAGGGTGAACGAGGTCGAGGTGTTCGGACTCGTCGACACGGGCGCTTCGCATACCTTTGTAGCGCGACGGTTGGTCAAGGATTTGAAGCTAGACGTTCGCTACTACAAGGCCACCATCAAGCCCATCAACTCGAGGTCTACGGAAGTAAGCGGCCTTGCGAGGTCGACACTTAGCGTGGGCGGTTGGACGGGACGGATCGATCTAACGGAGACGTAATTAGACGATTACGATCTTATTTTGGGGCTAGACTTTTTACGTGCAGCGAATGTGACGATCGATCCTTCGAGTTGTGGACGGGTTGAGTGCGCGGGCCGATGCGAGGAGGCAGAGCCGCGATAGGCCGAGGCGATTTCGGCCCTACAACTCGATAATGGGTTGCGGCGGGGCGAGCCTACTTTTGTGGCAGCTTTACTGCTTGATGACGGGAAGAGTGCGGGCGATGTGCCAAAGGAGCTAGCCGAGGTGCTGTCCGAGTTCGAGGACTTAATGCCGGCCGAACTTCCCAAGGAGCTGCCACCAAGGCGCGCGATCGACCATCAGATTGAGCTAGAGCCGGGCGCGAAGGCTCCGGCGCAAGCACCTTATCGGATGAACCCGACGGAGTTGGCCGAGTTAAGGAGGCAGCTTGACAAGCTATTGGACGCAGGATTGATCCAACCATCCGAGGCTCCGTAAGGTTCACCCATCCTGTTTCAGAAAAAGAAGGACGGGAGCATGCGGTTCTGTGTCGACTACCGCGCGCTTAATAAGGTTACGGTAAAGAACAAGTATCCCATTCCTAACGCTCTCGATTTGTTCGACAAGTTGGCGAAGGCGGAGTGCTTTTCGAAGGTGGACTTGAGGTCGGGATACTGGCAGGTGCGCATCACGGAGGGCGATGAGGCGAAGACGACTTGCGTGACGCGTTACGGGTCGTTCGAGTTCTTGGTGATGCCGTTCGGCCTCACTAACGCACTGGCTACGTTTTGTAACCTAATGAATTCTGTTCTTTACGAGTTCTTAGACAGGTTCGTCGTCGTGTACTTAGACGACATAGTGATCTACTCGCAATCGGTGGACGAGCACGTGGCTCACTTGCGAGCGGTTTTCGAGGCGTTGTGGCGGCATCATCTCTATCTCAAGCGGGAGAAGTGCGACTTCGGCTTGAGCGAGATTTCCTTTCTAGGCCACATCATATCGGGAGGATCGATTCGGATGGACCCAAAGAAGGTGATGGCCGTGGTCGAGTGGGAGCGGCCGAAGAACGTTTCGGCGTTGAGATCGTTCTTAGGCATGGCGAACTACTATCGGCGGTTTATCAAGGGATACTCGCACATCACGAGCCCTTTGACGGACATGCTGAAGAAAGGGGCACAATGGACTTGGTCGGAGAAGGCGGTCACGGCCTTCGAGGAGTTGAAAGGCGCGCTCGCGTCCGAGCCAGTGCTGAGGCTGGCGGACTTCACCAAGCCCTTCCAGGTGCATACCGATGCGTCGGGGCAGGCCCTTGGGGGCGTTCTCGTACAAGAAGGCCATCCCGTGGCGTACGAGAGTCGTAAGTTCAATGAGGCGGAGACTCGATACTCGACCCACGAGAAGGAGATGAGGCGGTGATCCATTGCTTGGAGACGTGGCGACACTACTTGTTGGGGACGAAGTTCGTCGTCATGACGGACAACATTGCCAACACATACTTTAATACCCAAAAGAAATTGTCTCCAAAGCAAGCGAGGTGGCAGGAGTTCTTAGGTGAGTACGACTTCGAATGGGTTCACAAGCCGAGTCGGCACAACGATGTGGCCGACGCACTTAGCCGCAAAGGGGTTGAGACCTTTGTGGCCGCGCTTAGTTCGACGGTCGCGGACTTCGAGGGGAAGGTGCGCGCGACAGCGGAAGGGAACAAGGCGTATCAGAAGCTCGTTTCGGAGGTAAACGAGGGCGTGGTGCGGCAATATTGGCTCGAGGACAGGATCTTGGTGGCCCACGGCAGGCGGATTTACGTTCCCGAAGGCGAGCTTAGACGGGAATTGGTTCGCGAGCACCACGACACACTTTGCGCGGGTCATCCGGGTGAGGGACGGATGTACGCATTGCTTTCGAAGAAGTTCATTTCGCCGAAGATGAGGGCCAATGTTCATCCTATGTGAGGTCATGCTTGGTGTGCCAGCAGGACAAGGCGGATCGGAGGAAGCAGGCCGGCTTGCTACAGCCGCTACCCATTTCGGCGAGACTGTGGGAGTCGGTTCGATGGATTTCATTACTGCGCTACCCCAGACCCGAGGGTTCGGTTCGATACTTGTTTGTGTGGACAGGTTTTCGAAGATGGCGGTGTTCACACCGGCACCGATCGAGTGCCCCGCGAAGGAGACGGCGGAGATTTTCTTCGAGCACGTGGTGAAGTACTACGGCGTGCCAACTTTCATAGTGAGCGATCGAGATGCGCGGTTTACGGGATGCTTTTGGACGTTCCTCTTCAAACTTCTTGGGACGAAGTTGAAGTTCTCGACCGCATTTCACCCGCAGACGGATGGCCAGACGGAGCGGGCGAATCAGACTTTGGAGGAGTATCTCCGACACATTATCTCGTTGAGTCAAACTAATTGGGTTGCTCAATGCGGCTCAATTTAGTTACAACTTGCACGAGTCATCGGCGACGAAGATTAGCCTGTTCGAGATGGTGTACGGGTTTCGTCCGAACCAACTGGCGGTCGTGGCGACGAGGATGATCGGCAACTGCCCGGCGGCCTATAAGTTCGCGTGGACCAGGCACGAGCTCTGGACCGCGGCCAAGGACAGCATGGCAAAGGCGCAACGATGCATG
The DNA here is from genome assembly GCA_027422505.1 of Craterostigma plantagineum. Classification (NCBI taxonomy): domain Eukaryota; kingdom Viridiplantae; phylum Streptophyta; class Magnoliopsida; order Lamiales; family Linderniaceae; genus Craterostigma; species Craterostigma plantagineum. The sequence continues at coordinate 37,774 of JAPQWV010000986.1, forward strand.
AAGAAGTACGCGGACCAACATCGACGCGAGGTGGAGTTCGAAGTTGGCGAGCAAGTGATGATTAAGTTGCGGCCGCACATGTGGAGCGCGGGCGCTGCGGGCAAGAAGGTGAATTTGTCCCGCAGCTTAATGCCGAAGTACGATGGGCCGTTCGAGGTGGAAGCTCGAATCGGAAGGGTGGCCTATCGGCTAAAGCTACCGGACCGCATGAAGATCCATCCGGTGTTCCATGTAAGTCTTTTGAAGAAGTATCACCCCGGTGACACTTCGAGGGAGGCTGCAACGCGCGTGCCAGAGGCGGCACTTAAGGCGTACGATCGAAGAATTTTCAGCATTCTCGACCATCGGCGGGTGGGAGGCCTGAACGAGTTCTTGGTCTTTTGGAGCGGAGAGGATCCATCCGAGACTTTATGGGAGAAGTTCACGGACATTGCGCAATTCGAGGAGGAGGTTGCGGCATATTGGAACTGGAGGCACGGTGCGGGCTAGGACAACGGACGTCGACGGGGCCGCCGACTTTTTCCGGCGGGGGAGGGTGTCACGAACGTAAGTTCCACTAACTTGGGTCTTCGACAGGTTTACCAAACGAAGGCGTGCGCGGCTAAGGCACGGAGTCTTTACGACACTTAGACGATTTCCGGAGATTGGAGGGCGTTCGGAACGTGGAGGTTCAGAGCGGTAACCGACGGGACGGCACGGGCCACGCCGGCAACGACGCGGCCAACCCTTGGAGTATGCGGGTCGGATCGGTGCGGCCAACCCATGGGTCGGGTCGGATCTGGTCAAAGTGGGTCGGATCGGGTCAAGATGGAGCGGGTCGGAAGACGGAGCGGGTCGGGTCGGGTCGGGCCATACAGCCCGCGGCCGGACCGCGACCAGGCCACGGCAGCGCGCTCGCGTGCTGCCGGATGGGGCCGAGACCAGGCCGGGACCACCCCGACGGTCCAGCTGGCCGAGATGAATCACCCATGGCGGGTCCTGGCCGCGAGGGCTAGGCCAGATGTGCGCGCGCGGCACTTGGGGGCGAGCGGCACTTGCCGCGGGGCTGGGCGGCGCGATGCGCGCGCGGCACGGACCACGGACGCGGGCGGAGCTGCGGCTTGCTAAGTCCATGGAAGCTTCCGGAGGGAGGTTGACTTGGTTCAAAAGGTTTGAGATCTTTGAGGAGGATCTTGTTTGAATACTTACCATATTTAGAAGATATGAAAACAAGATATGGAGATCTTTTGAGAGATCTTTACCAAGTCACAAAAGGAAGCTTGAGGCCTATAAATAGGACCTCATTCGCCCAAGCCAAGGCATCAAGCATCAAGAGTTCGAGAGCGATACACTTAGGTGAATTGTGCGAGTTTGTCAAAGTGTTCCAAGGGTTGTCGGGATTGCATTTGGGGTAGTTCCGGCGAGGGTTCTTAGCGTTGTAAGATCCCGGTCGAAGGGACGATAGGATTTGGGTAGACTTGTGTGCGATCGAGTCGAACGAGTTCGGGGCGTGTCCGAATCGTTCAAATCCTATTGTAATTTATTTGTGCGAAATAAAGAAAGGCCAAATTTGAGTTGCCCGGCCCTTCGGCTATATCACTTGTCTTTACGTTTCCGTTTGGGTAAAGCGAGTGTCAGTGAGGGCGTGTCTTGCCTTGGTTACGAAGCGCGCGCGCGGAGTAAGCCAAGGAAGAGCCGTGTTGCGCGCGTTTGAGGTTAGGGATTTGGCGAAAAATTTCTAAGTCTTTCCCGGCGTAACATGGGATAAGTTGGTTCAAGTGTCAAGTTTCTTTATTTGAAACCCATGGAAATAGTTCAGAGCGTGGCGTAGGCACATGTGCCTTACCAGAAAAGAACGAAGCTGGACGATAAAAGTAGAAAGCTTATTTTCAAAGGGTATGATGAGAAGACGAAGGCGTACCGGCTGTATGATCCATAAAATAAAAAGGTGATAGCAAGTCGAGATGTTCGAGTAGACGAAGAAAGTTTGTGGGGCTGGAACGTTGAAGAAAACACAACGCCTGGAGAACCACTGAGTGTTGCACCAACGCCCGTCTCAGATTCATCTCAAGAAAATATCGACGAGGACGAACCAAGACAGCCCAATATGCGAAGCATGCAGGACCTGTACGAAACAACCGAACAGGTTCACCTAGTATGCTTACTGGCCGACTCGGAACAAATAAGTTTCGGAGAAGCCTTAAGAGACAAGAGATGGAAAACGGCGATGGACGAGGAGATCAAGGCGATTGAGAAAAATGACACTTGGAAGCTGGTGGAATTGCCACATGGGCATAAACCCATTGGAGTAAAATGGGCTTATAAAATAAAAATCAATGCTCAAGGAAAAATCGAACGTTACAAGGCAAGATTGGTGGCGAAGGGCTACAGACAATGAGCAGGAATCGACTACGATGAAGTCTTTGCTCCTGTTGCAAGAATGGAAACAATTCGGCTGCTCCTTGCCCAAGCTGCACAACTTAGTTGGCGAATCTATCAAATGGACGTAAAGTCTGCATTTTTAAACGGAGAGCTTGAGGAGGAAGTCTACGTGGAGCAGCCGGTGGGATATTCAAAATCGAGAGAAGAAGGCAAAGTGTTAATATTAAAGAAAGCACTTTATGGGTTGAAGCAAGCGCCGTGAGCTTGGAACACTCGGATCGATAGGTACTTCAAAAGGAACAAATTCGAGCAATGCCCGTTCGTGCATGCGCTATACGTCAAAAGAGAAGGAGGTGAAATGATCATCGTCGCTCTCTATGTCGATGATCTCATTTTCATGGGGAGCAGCGAGAAAGTTATCAACAACTTCAAAAAGGCGATGACGAAGGAGTTCGAGATGACGGACTTGGGACTAATGAAATATTTTCTTGGTCTCGAAGTCGAGCAAAGAAGTACGGGAATATTCGTGTCACAAGAAGCGTATGCGAATGACATATTAAAGAAAAATAAAATGGAGGAAAGCAAGCCAGTAGCGACACCGATGGAACTTGGAATAAGGTTATCCAAGTTTGAGGGAGGACAAGGAGTAAACGCAACCGAATATCATAGTCTCGTGGGAAGTCTGCGATACTTAACTTGCACGAGACCCGACATCGCTTATAGCGTTGGAGTCGTTAGCCGCTATATGGAAGAACTGAGGCAGTCACATCTAAAGGCGATCAAGAGAACTCTTCGATACATTCGAGGAACACAATCATTAGGTCTATTTTATTCAAAGGCGAGCGACGACAAATTGATCGGATATTCGGACAGTGATTGGTGTGGCGATATCGATGATCGCAAAAGCACGGGTGCCTACGTATTTTACCTAGGAAGCACGGAGTTCACGTTGCTGTCAAAGAAGCAACCGATCGTAACTCTATCAACTTGTGAAGCAGAATACGTGGCCGCATCTTCGTGTGTTTGTCGCGCAATCTGGCTGAGAAACTTGTTGCTCGAACTGAATGTTCAACAAGTCGAGCCAACCGAAATCCGTGTGGATAATAAGTCAGCGATCGAGTTGGCAAAAAATCCGATTCATCATGAGAGAAGCAAACATATTGATGCGCGGTTTCATTTTATTCGAGAGCACGTAAAAATGGAGCAGTGAAGATGGTACATGTCGCGAGTTCGGATCAGGTTGCAGATATTTTCACGAAGCCGTTACCAACAGGTACGTTTGAGAATTTGAAGCAGATGCTCGGAATGGAAAACCGAATGCATTGAGATTAAGGGAGGAATTTGTTGAATAATCTCAATACATTAAAAAAAAAAGACAAGAAGACACAACATCCACAATTCAAGGTAGAAAAAAAGGCATAAATTATGGAGAAGACAAGGCAACCATGTTTTGAGGAATTAGAGAAGAGAACATGCTAAGGACAAAATTGAGTAAAACATGCAAGGAGTAGTGGAGGAAATGAGCTTTTGATACGTAAAGCATAGTACTAGCTACTTGTAAGCTATTTATTATAGGGGAAACTTGAATTAAGTCCCCATGTTTGTAAAGGGTTCAGTCCTTGTCAGAGATGAAATTAGTTTAAAGGACCAATTTTTCGAAAATTGCAAAGATAAGGATGAAAACTGTGTATTGATGAAAATACCCATCCCAACATACTGAAGTAATCGTTATTTTCCGGCTACTTTCTGTTATGCTTTTAGATTATATTGTTAGCAATGTCTAGAGAAATATTTTTCCACACTTTATCTGTTACTACGTTGCAGAAAATTGTTATTGACAGTGTATTTATTTTACGAATCTCGTTTTTACAGTGAATCGAGGTTCGAAATTTCGAATGCCCACTAACCAACCAATTTCGGCGTGTAATGTAGGATGTGCTGTGGTATTGACGAAGCAAGATGTAAGATGTGTATGAGTTTTTATCTTTCTATGTAGGGTTCTAATATGCTAAGCCGTTTTTGGCACCGATTACATCTAGTACGTACAAATTCGAAGTATCCATAGTATGCGCAGCTAGGTGCGGCTCATTATTTGCTCTTTCTTCCGACCTTCGTCTTTCAATTTCGCGAAAATACGAACGACCCCAATAATTTGGGTATATTTTTACTATGTCCAAATTGTTACTCGAAGTGTTAAATATGTTACCAGTGGCGTCAAAATTGTCACTTTGTTTGTAAAAACCGTTATTAAACTGAACTTAATTGTTACCAATTGTATTGTTCGAATTTGCGCAAATAAGATGAAGTTGAAGCCGTTTTCGGCAACGATTACATGTAATATCTATAAATTCGACGTACCCATAGTATGGAAAGCTCGGAGCGGCACATTGTTTGGTCATTCCTCCGATGTTCATCTTTTAATTTCGCGAAAATACGATCGACCCCAATAATTTGGGTATTTTTTTACTGTGTTCAAACTGTTACTCGTAGTGTCAAATCTGTTACCCGTTGTGCCAAAATCGTTCGTTCTGTCAAGACCGTTATTAAACTTAACATAATTGTTACCATGTGTAGGATTCTAATTTGCAAAAATAAGATAAAATAAAAGGCGTTTTTGGCAACGATTACGTCTATAAGTACAGATTTGAAGTGTTCATAGTATGGGCAGCTCGGTGCGCACTCGTTCGTCTGTTGTTCATCATTTAATTCGTGAAATACGATCAATCCTATAAAGTTGGGTGTATTTTTTTTCGATTTGGCCGATTTGTAAAACTCTCGGGATCTGTTACTAGTATATGCGCTTCTGTTACTATGTTGACTAAACTTGTTACTAAATTATCGGTGAAATTTCGTCCGGCAAAACCAGAGAGATGAATTTTGGGCGGGAGTCTAAATAAAATCAAACGTAGATTATCTGTTACCCGATATGTGTAAAACTGCCTGTTTATATGTTACCAGAATTATTATAGTTTGTAAATTAGGGTTTTTGATTAAAATCATAACCTAAACTTATATATTTTTATGTAAAATTTCGTAAATTGACATATTTTAGTGAAGATAGCGTTTGAAGTGTAAAATTTTAAAAATCATAAAGTAAACTAATTACATATTAAATTGTTATTTTGACTATGTATTCTGTTACTCGTGCTGTGTTTGCTTGTTACCGACATATCAATTTCTGTTATCTTCTCCTCTTCAATTGTTGCTGATCGTTCTCAAAATTGTTATTGAATGAAATCATAAAATAATATAGGGTTTGTGATTAAGATTAATTGAAGATGTCATTAATTTTATCGAGTCATTTATGTTAGGTCGACATCTGAATTATAGTAAACATCTAATAGTTCATTTTCGCAACGTTTTGTGTAAGTAGAATCGATTTGGTAGAAGTATGATCATCCTTTGAAGAAGTGTGCTACTTGCTTTCCATACTATATACTGCAACTTCTTCAGTTCCAACATAATCTCCACGAAAATCACAACCTAAACTAATATATTTTTATCTAAAACTTCGTAAATTGATATATTTGAGTGAATGTAGCGTGTTTGAAGTATAACATTTAAAAATCATAAAGTAAACTAATTACATATTAAATTGTTATTTTGACTATGTATTATGCTACTCGTGTTGTGTTTGCTTGTTACCGACATATCAATTTTTGTTATCTTCTCCTCTTCAAATTGTTGCTGATCACTGATAAACTGTTACTGCATGAATCAGTAAACAACATAGGGTTTGTGATTAAAATTAATTGAAGATGTCATTAATTTTGTCGAGTCATTTATGTTAGGTCGACCATCTTGATTGTAATAAACATCTAATACTTCATTTCCACAACATTTTGTGTAAGTATAATCAATTTGGTAGAAGCACGATCATCCTTTCAAGAAGAGTGCTACTTGTTTTCCAACTATATACTTCACCTTCTTCAATCCAATGAAAATCACAACCTAAACTAATATATTTTCATCTAAAACTTCGTAAATTGATATATTTTAGTGAATGTAGCGTGTTTGAAGTATAAATTTGAAAATCACAAAGTAAACTAATTACATATTAAATTGTTATTGTTATTACGTATTCTGTTACTCGTGTTGTGTTCCCTTGTTACCTACATATCATTTTCTGTTTTTTTTCTCCTGTTTAATTGTTTCTGATCAGTGTTAAACTGTTACTGCAGGAAATTAGTCAATAACATAGAGCTTTAACAGAATCATGCGTACATTTCAGACACAGAAGCGATGTTTGTTCAAAAGAAACATCTTACACATAAGTATCAGATACACATAACACCAATTGTAACATCCTCGTCATCGCTGCTCGTGCCCGTCGTTGCTCGTCTTCGATTTCTTCGATTAATTTGGTGGTTATCGATTTGGTATTAGCGAAAAAACTTAAAGAATAAAAGTTATACATAGTTAAGTTAGATATTCACAGGAATTTGAATCAAGGTCATTTGAATTCTAAATCGAAAGTTATACTACAAATGTCCAGGTTGTCATGGGTAATGCAGAATGCATAGTGTTACCCAGATGCGTAACTTGTTACCTAGAATGCATAAATTGTTACCCAGAATGCATAAAGTGTTACTCGGAATGCATAAATTGTTACTCAGAATGCACAAATTGTTACTTAGCGAGTGATTTATTAGGAAATGCTTCAATCACGGGCCGCGTCAAATTTCTTCGCGATTAACATCAATATTTTCATTGATTATTAAGACCCACGATCACTTTCACCTTTCAGTCATTAAAGTCCAGATTATCGAATTACTTTTAATACATTATTCCATTATAAACTTCAAAAAATTTCATTGATTACTGACATCCATGGGAAATTATTATCGATTTAACCTTATTCGGTCATTAACGTCGAGATTGAGTCGGCTTTTAGATCGTAAATTTTGGTCTTCGTTGAACGTGGTTTGTGAATTCATCGTTTGGAAGAGACGAATGCATAGTGTTGCCCAGAATGTATAAATTGTTACCCAGTATGCATGAGTTGTTACCCAGAATGTATAAAGCATTACCCGGAATGCAAGTGTTACCCAAAATGCATAAATTGTTACCCAAAATGCATAAATTGTTACCCAGATATCGTCTTCATGAAATTTTCAATATACGTCGCATAAAAAAATTTCATTCAAATTCTTCGCCACTTCTTTCGTAAACTCAATAATTCTAGTCCATTATTAAGACCCATGATCAAAATCACTCAGTTCATCTTAATCGGCCATTAAATTCGATACTTGGTCCATTTATATTCTCGTTCTCTCGAAGTGGAATTTCGACATTATTTCTTCTTACACTCTAAATTAATCATTTATTTTAACTACCCATGAGGAAACGAAGTTGATCCCATCTTATTTGCACCTTAACATCGACATTTCAGTCTGTTATAGAGTCCTCGCACCAACCCTAAACCGAACGATGAAGATGATGGCAAATGGCTGTAATTTTTGCCAATTAGGAAGGAAAGATTTGTCATTTCCCGTCACCTGGGTCCTTCAAACTTATGTTTTCGTTACTTAGGTCCTTCAACCTAATTTAAAACCATATGGGGCCTGAACTCTATTGGAAATTGCTTATTGGGGACTGAACCCAAATTTACCCTTTATTATATATATATGTGTGTGTGTGTGTGTGCATGTACTCCCTATGTAATAGAGCAGAGTGAGAAGAACGAATGAAAAGAAGTTAGAATTATTAATCTCCTCTCATCAAAACTCTTAACAGTGAATAGTTAAAAAAAATAGAGTGACATCAGAGAGCTTGTTCTCTTGAGCAATAAATTCGAATGTTCATCTCATTGCAAAATAACAGATAAAACGGCAAATGTCCCGTAATAGGAACACTCCAAATTACGAGACCAACGAACTTAATCGATGCTTTGCGGACCTTTGAGTATGAAATGTCGAGGTGTATGAAATGAGCAAATGAGCCACCTATCCGTAGATGAGCTAGATAATGTCGAAGTGTTGCATCGAATAATGGTTGGTAATGGCTTTACAACCCCATATGCTTCTTTTGCCTTAAGGAGTACATTATGAGAAGATATATTCTTTTAGAAAAGTTATATCCTAACTAAATAGGACCTAATTTCTAGTTGGCAAAATTTTCAACAATATTGTGTTATGAGAAAACGTGGGTTGTGTGTGAAGATCTACTTTATGAAGATTTCTATAACGATATTTGTTAGTTAATGATCAAAATCAAACCATCTAATATAATCCGAATGTTAGTACATTCGTTACACCACACCTCTCATTCACTCCACCACGACTCTCCCAAAGCACTAACTTAGCTTCTCCCCCATCCTTTTCACCATTTTTGGTGAGGACGGGTGAGAATTCATCCATGCTTCTCTTTTTTCTGTTTCTATTCTAGTTTCTCTTTTAGATGCTGCATTTCTTTATTTCAAGTTTAGTTCCTCTGTTGTTTTTGGTTTGTGATGTTGTGCTAGTTGTTTTTGTTTAGGCTGTGTTTGCTTTCGTTTTTCTGTGGAATCGTTGCCTTGGGTGTTTAATTTCTGTTTCACCATTTTACGGTTTTGTGTGGTTTTATTTTCTTTGTGAGTTTGTTCATTTTTGTTGTCTTTGTTGGGTTACTCGGTGTCTACCGGAGACGCCACGTCCCGGGATACGTTGCGGAACAAAAATTTTCCGAATTTCTCGATTGCCCTCATAGAGGGGATTAGAATAGTAACACATGTTGCACGTAATAGGGTGGGTCAAACCCGTAGAGATTTACCAGTTGAAGCGAGTGGCAACTCCTCGTCATTTTCTTCAAGACTATGTCGATGGTGGTGGATGGCACTAGATCGTCACGCCGACCTTGCAGTGTGTAACGACTCGTCCCATACCGGGTGTCACTGTAGCATCGGTTCCTACCGGGACCTGTGGGGTTGGGCCCACCACACTCCAACTGATAGTCTGGCCCCACTGTACCACTATTTAGCCTTTCAGCGTGCTTCGTCCTCGCTCACACGCACCCTGGGCAAACTTCCCAGTGGGTCACCCATCCCAAGATTGCTTCAAGTCAAGCACGCTTAACTTTGAAGTTCTTTCGGATGGACTCCCGAAAAGGTAGGTCGACCTTGGTGATATGATTAATACTATCAATTCTCTTATACGATTCTTAGCATGACACGCCCATACATTGCCAGTCTCAGGATCCTCTCTCATTCGGGTGTCGGATCGGTTCGTTCATGTACCCCTTGGCCTAGAAGCCTGCCAGGAGTCGCTCCTTGTCCGTGCACCTCTCTGGCACCGGCGATCACTCCCCGCCCTCATCGACCCCGGACGTCACATGCCGACCAACATCCGCCTGGTTCGTCCCCGAACCAGCACCGTACTGCGAGAGGTTGTGCTCTGATACCACCTGTAACGACCCGTCCCATACCGGGTGTCACTGTAGCATCGGTTCCTACCGGGACCTATGGGGTTGGGCCCACCACACTCCAACTTATAGTCTGGCCCCACTGTACCACCATTTAACCTTTCAGCGTGCTTCGTCCTCGCTCACACGCACCCTGGGCAAACTTCCCAGGGGTCACCCATCCCAAGATTGCTTCAAGTCAAGCACGCTTAACTTTGAAGTTCCTTTGGATGGACTCCCGAAAAGGTAGGTCGACCTTGGTGATATGAGTAGTACTATCAATTCTCTTATACGATTCTTAGCCTGACACGCCCATACATTGCCAGTCTCAGGATCCCGTCTCATTCTTAGCCTAGAAGCCGGCCAGGAGTCGCTCCTTGTCCGTGCACCTCTCTGGCATCGGCGATCACTCCCCGCCCTCATCGGTCCGGGCATCACACAGTGTACCAGGGAGTCAATTCTCTAAGATGGCTAGAGAGAACTGATCCGTCGCGTGTGAGAAAGTTCGGTGTGTGTTTTTTTATTTTGTCTTCAGTGATTTCGAAAATCAACCTTTTTTATGGAGCTCGAAATTTTTGCTATCTATAGGCTTGGATTTCGATTTCTAAGTCCTTGAATTATGAGAGATTTTTGTCATATTTATCTCTCTCCTTCGTCAAAATTCAATCAAGGAAACATACTATAAATAGATTACTAACTTTGATATTTAAATCAAATCAAATATCTTTAAATATAGAATCGAATTTTGAATTTTATACTATATAAATTTTGACATTTCTAATCCAATTAAATAATATTCCGAATATTTTTATTTCATATTTGTTTATATCAAATATGCAAATTCCGAAAATACTCTCAAAGGCATATTTCGAAATTAGCTTAAGATGAAAATATAATTTTATCCTCAAGACTATTAAGCACTTGGCCAAGCCCAAGTCCTAAAGTTAGTATCATACGAAGTCCGACTTCGGTCCAATAAATGGCCCGAGGCCCATTAAGGCGCCGCCCAATGGCCCAAGTCTTGTTAAGGCCCACTTCTCACCTTATCAGTACACGTTGATGATAATTTTTTAAGCCCGACACTCTAGGTTCGACTCAATCGGCAAGGGAGGAATCTAAGAGAGTCTGGCAGTTACCTAGCCAATTCCGTAATACCGGACGGTAACCCCATTCGAGTGCGAATTTTGACCCAGTCTTTATTCCAAAACCTTACTATAGATTATAGTACTACGTATAAACCCTTTAGCTGTGTAGAGTGAGAGCCATGGTCTATGTCAAACTCACTAAACTCGATTCTATGATAAAACGGAGACGAGGCAAATTACCAGATTACCCTCCATGTATCACATGAGTTAGTTCAATACCTTGGCCAAGGATTTCATAATTTCCCATCGCCGTCCACACAGGACAATTGTCTAGGTTACTTACGAAACTGTGAATCCGTACTTGGCGGTCTGAGCCCGACAGTCACAAATCGTCATCAAGATCGCATCTGGCCTGCTGACCCATGCAACAACAAATCGAATCGAGGGGAACCAGTGACAGTCGAGACTTCAAAGTCAACACCACCACAACCCCTTTCAGTCTAAGGTTCGCGCAGACTACTATAGTGTTGTCGTCGGTCATTGACACTCCTTGAGTAATAGGCCATGTTTGACCGTACGACCCGTGAGTCAGAGTCCATGAAACGATTCAATCCCTTGATTCGATTCATATCACAAGTCATGACCTCCGCTTCCAAGCGGAATATCGGCACACGATAGGTCATCGACAAATAAGCTGTGATCGGTTATCCAGCACCAACTGGAGCCTAAGGCTTATGGACTTTTAATGTTCGAGGTTACGAGTCCACTGGTGCCTTCCTATCTCGTGCCCATTGAGAACAGTGACTCAACTCGACACATTCGGATTTCTTCATTTATTGCTTTACCAAATGCTAAGTAAAAACTCATATATCTAATAAACGAACAATGCATTACTAAACACACGAAAATATCTTATTACATAAGAACTCAAATGATAAATAAGCTAATGCCATATAAAATATAATCCTCGTATAGCATTCGAGGGCATATTCCTAACAGTGTTCGATTGTTGTGTGGTTTATGTTTGTGAGATTTTATTGTTTTGGTTGTGTTTCCTTTCTAATTATTTTTTGATAGCTGGTATGTTGTGGTAGTTTGTGCTTGTTTTGTTGTGCCCTATCTCCCGGTTTTGGGATAGAGAACCAACTCGTATAAGTCTATAGGATTGTAGTTTGTACTCATGCATTCAATCTCTATGAAATTCCCCGAGCTTAAACACTTTCTGCGCTTAAGGATTTGGAAATCACCCATACAAATCGAATTATCTCTGGTCGGTTTACGTAATGATAATCGATGTTTATAGTTCTAACTGGTGCAATCACTTAGTCCGTCTCATAAACCAATCAATAATCATGCACATGTTGATCAGGCATACACAGGCCTTAAAATCAAACAAAGAACACGTAACTCGATTACATGATCAAATAGAAGAAGAAAAACATTAATACTTAGTCATTATTCGACCTAACATGGCCTTAATCACAAAAGAGGATTACGCTAGCATAGGTTAAGCGAAGCAACGAAGATTCTAATGAAACCATCATTAAATAACTTGGACTAAGGTAAAGATTCGTGTCTCACGATGCTCGAGTCCGTGTCGCCCCGACATCTCCCATCGAGTAAACGGTAGAACAATGCCTTGGAAGTCCTCGAATTGTCTTCAGCATTCTCTCGTATTTTTAGCTGTCACAAGTATGTATTTTAGGGCTTCATTAATCCCTATTTATACTAGGATTCGAAAGATATCGAATCCCCCTTTTATGTCAACCAATTCGGCTCAAAATTAAGGAGATTCGGTTCCAAAAATAGAAGCGCTCTGTCCACGGCCTCTTGCAAGGATGGCAACAGCCGTGAGACATACAGGACTTGGGATTTTTTGCCTTGCGAAGCTCCCCATGGCGACGTACATGGGTTCTGACGGCCTTCAACTACGGGCAAATGTTGTAGCCTCTTCCACGGCCGTATCAGGCAGAGAGTTTAGATATCAACCATGGCCTCTTAGTGGCTTCTCGACGGCGTGGGCATCGAGCAGAGAGCTCTAGAGGTCCCACAGTCTCATGTATCAGTCCCACGGCTGTGGGCCTCTAGCAGAGAGCTCGAGAATCGCCCATGACCTCTTGCATAGTCCTCCACGGCCGTCCCACGGTCTCTTGCTTGCCTCCCACGGCCGTGGGCTTCTTGGAATGTGCCCACGGCTACCGGCTAGGGGCTTCTTGCGTTGTGTGGGGTTGTGTGCACTTGGGTGGTTTCACTTTTTTGTGTTCGGAACTTGTCTTTTTCGGTTCTTTTTACCATGTACATACAAAACATGATAAACAGCATTAGAGGTATCCAGGGGATGCTTTTGGCTGTTTAGCCACATGATAAATAGCATTAGAGGTATTGAATAATGCAAGTTTATGGGTATAAAATGTACATAAAATCCTAAGTTATCGTGGTGTTTGATAAATTTCTTCCGTATTGTATTGTCGCATGTCTCCACAGGGATTCGCTTGGCTATTTAGCCACATGTAAATCTTTTTTTTTGTTTATATATGAAACTATCCTTGTTAAAAACCCATCTAATATTGGCTTCAAAAGGAGAAAAGACAATAATATGACCAGGCCACATGTTTTTAACAAATTTTTTTTCATTAGATCACTTCATTACTATTGTCAATATGAATATAATTAATAGATGGTCATTTGCATTTTATTTTATGTTATTTTTTGGTCGGGTACTGTTAGGAATTATTTATTGTGTTCAATTAATATTAGTCTGGAAATTTAAGTGAACATAGCTTTAATGTTTTAGAGCCCAATGATCTTATTCTTATAATGGACTTACAAGGGCCCAAGTACTATATACCCATATGTGGTATACGTACTAAAACCCTAACACATTTTTAGGGTGTCTTGTGCGTGAGAATTTACACAGAGAATTCTTAGAGAATGAGCCCCAACCTCATCCTCAAGAACCCACACACACACCCCACGCTAAGTTAATTCTTCCATCTATTTCGTGGTTAAATTGCTTGAAATATGTGTTACTTGGATATGCTAAGTCTTTCCAATTGGTATCAGAGCCAAACGCGCTCAGATTTGAGAAACAATTTCGATATTTTTTGTGGCGTTCTTCATGTTCTTCATAATATTAAAAAATTGTGACATGTTTTGGTGTTTCTGTGCTTAATTGAGTGTTTGGGACTGAAGAAATATGTGTTTCGAAAATCAGACATTTGCGAAAATCAGGTGTTCCGAAAATCTGGACTTCGGAAATCATTGTTTCGAAAATCATTGATTTCGAAAATCACTTGTGAAATTCAAACCTTTCGAAAATATTTTTCGTAACCACCTGCAAACCTGTTAGAAAACCTTTCGAGAATCAGTACCTTCGATTTTTTTTTTCGAAAATATATGTTTCGAAAATCTTAGGTTCGAAAGGCTTCTTTCGAAATTAATTCTTGAACCCACTTTGAAAATTTGACATTCGAAAATCCAAGGCATTCGAAAATCCAAGGTTTCGAATTCTGCCATTTGAAAATCTAAGCCCTTCGAAAATACAAGTCATCAAAAATCTAAGCCTTTCGAAAATATAAACCTTTCGAAAATCCATCCTTATCGAAAATCCATTTTAGGCTTGAAAATCTTGATTCGAAAATACAAACCTTTCGAAAATCACTCACCTACATATTCGAAAACTCATTCGAAAACATCACTCATTCGAAAATATTGGGAGCAAGTCATTCGAAAATCAGCTCATTCTCCAAACACAATTTCGCACTCACCCTTCAAAATTAAAACTTAAACGTTTTCGATCACCAAAAAGAAATTTCGATCACCACCATTTGATCATCGAAACAAAGCTTAAGGAAGTGAGGTAGGTGGATTTTCACCTACATCACATAAAATATCTTTGGAAAATTTTGAAACTTGGGTGACAGCCATCCAAGTTCGAAAAATGATGGATTTCTTTGTACTATGTGGTTGTGGTAATTATTGTTCGATGTTATGTGTTTCTTTCACGGGTCAGTAGGTTTTCGACATGTGAGAGATAGTGGGTTACACTGGCGAATTATTTATTTTCGCTATCTAGGAATTCGCGGATTGTAAGAGAGGAATGTTATTTCGTGGGTCGGAATTCGGGCTCATCGCGGGCCGCTAGTATTTCAAATGAGAGAGAGAGTTTCGCGAGCCTTTATGGTTCGCGAAATATGAGTTTTCGCGGGTCCTAGCAATTCGCGAAGTGCCGAAACCTAGTTCGCGAATTTTATACTGTGAGAAGGAAGTTCGCGAACCCTAATAATTCGCGAAGTCGCGGGCAGGAACGTAGTTGTAAATCCTAGTATATCCAACAAAACAAATATTAAAGAGTTTTACCATGATTTAAGATGGAAAGAATTTGGATTCGTGGGGTGTGTGCGTGAATGTTCTTGAGGGTTGAGGTTGGGGCTCATCTCTCTAACAATTAATTTCTCTCTCTATAAATTTCCACGCACAAGACACTCTTACTATGTGTTAGGGTTTAATACTTATACCACATGTTGGTAAATAGACTTGGACCCCTGTAAGCCCATTACATTTATAGCTCACTGGGCTTTAAAATATTAAAGCCCAGTTCACTTAAATAAAATACAAGACTAAGTTAAAATAATTAATTGAACTCAATAAAACATTTCTAACAATCTCCCCCTTTGTGTTCAATTTGCAATTGAGCGCTGGTTATCTTCGTCTTGTGTGGTGATCCCGTGTCCTCGAAGAACACGTATCAAGTATGCATTGGCAGAAACGTCTGCGCGTGTTTTCTTCCTCAATCACCTCCACCTACATTTCTTCAACCTTATGTTGGATTGGGGAGTTTACTTTAGATTCGGAGAGGCACATACGTGGCGGAAACTTTGGTCTTTGGAGGTCGTGCGAAGCTGCTTGCCGGATCTTCTCTTTTGTGTCTGATCTCTCCATTCAATAATCACTACCCCCTATATTTGGTCAACCTTGCGTTGTGATTGGAAAGTTCTCGTTAAATTTGGAGAGGCGTTCACCAAGCGGCAGCTTATGAAAATGTTTTGAAGTCTGTGGTGGTGCTTGCTTGATTCTTTGACAACACTTTAGGATTTAGCGTTAGTGACTATCTTGCACTTTCATCATGGTATTGCTCCCATTTTGCTTTGGTACTCCTTCCCCTCATGAAGTTCGTCATTGACGAAGGAGGTTGTCTGGTTCGGCCTCGGTGAAGCTTGTCTGGCTCCAAAAGAAGCTGTACGTGGGGTGTGCTTTAAATGTGCCAAGGCTCCTTCGGAATGTTCAAGTGCAGGTGAGCTCGGCTTCAGCATCGTACCCGCGGCGGAAATAGATGGGTGGTCCGACCTATTTGTTTATCTGTGTCCTCTTCTCCCCCTCATGGCGATTCGTGTTGACGAGATCGACATGCTTGTATGGGAGGCTAAGAAGGAGACAAATGACAGGTTGGTTAGGGTAATAACCAGATGGAGCCACTAAGGCGATCCATCGACGCAGCTTCAGAGACAAACTCTGAGACGTTGCCTATGAGAACAGGGCTTGATGAATTGGGGCCACATAGACGTTCCGTTTACATCGTTCTTGAGACTCGCTCGAAGACGATGGCCAGAAACTGTTGTTGTTTTGATGTTGCAACGGCAGGACTTCCGTCTAATCTTCGAATCACATCTACGAGGGACGTGTCTATGGAAGTTTTGATCTGGTTACAAAGTCTAGATGAGAAAAGGTGTATACGTCCTAAAAATAATATAAAACATTTAGGTAGTGAGGACACCTAGACTCGATGTGTTCAAGAAAGTTCAGTCGTATGGGGCTGACTACCACTTAGTTCAATATCGCTTCCAAGTGAAGCGGTGATAGATTATGTGGCTCCTCATGATTTTATGAAACATCGGTCTATTGGGAGATCGATGAGTGGGTAGGGCTCGGTTGTGCATGTGCCGTTGGTCCAGATGAGACGACTTCTACCCGGGAGCTAATAAAATTAGCACATGTACCTGTGGGGTTTGGTCTGTACTATTTGTGAGATAAGGGAATTTGATTCGTGGTGGTCTTGTCAAAAGTTTTCAGGACATAACTAGAGGCTATTGTTGCAAGATTTTGACAGGTTCTCGGTGATGTTGCGGTGTTAGATTCAGTTGGGTTGTGTTGAATCATGGGAACGAAATATCCGTGCCTCCAGTAGGAAGTTTTGAGTGCTGCTTTGGATGAATCAGCAAGTCCGGAGCAGGTCGGTTGAAGCATCGAGTTATATATGTATTGCCCTTTTTTATTGCCCTTTTTTTTCTTTGAAGCTAGATGATGGGAGTATGAGACCTTTTATTATATTGCCCTTTTTTTTCTGCCTTTTGTTCCTTTTTGATATATATATATATATATGTATTATCGTATTATAATGTAATAATATACTATATATTATATTATGTATATATGTATATTATATTATCGTATTATAATGTAATAATATACTATATATTATATTATATATATATATATATGTGTTCCTCCTCCTCAAATCAGCTTCTTAAAACTGTACTCCCCTCAAAAAATGCATATTCGGATTAAGAATATCTTTCGAGTGTCATCCCTAAGTTCACGCATTTGAGTTTGCTCCCTCTAAAAAATTTAATTATTTCTCTCCTTAAGAAAAATATAAGAGTTGCTTCTATTTAAAAAAAGTAGCTCCCCGTCAAATTAAGCTCATTTTAGAAAAATGACATTGATCATTTCAGTGCGGAGTATACGTTTGGAATTTCAAAATCTCGCAAAGTTTTGAGAATGCATATTTAAAATGTACCATTTCGAAAAATATAAGTATTTATCAATTCGGCTCATATGCATATGTAAATATTTATGCATTTCAGCTCATGTGTGCATGCAAACATTTAATATTTAAAGTTTTTTGAAGCATGCATGTCTATAATGAACCCTAGTGTTTACAAAGTTGGTATATTTCATTTTCAGCCTGATATGCATGCCAAAGCTACCAAGGGATGCATAGAGAATTATTTATGTTTGGTTGCTCGCATAGCTAACCAGTCATGCATGTGGAGCAACCCGAGACACCATGCATGCTTGGAGGTGGTTGCTCGCATCTCGTACCAGTCATACATGTGGAGCAATCCAAGATACCATGCATGATGGACGTTTTAGATGTTTCACTAGGTATTTATCGAAGAATTTTCTAAGTAAAGTGTATCGACTTTTTGATAATGTAGAGTACGAAATGGTAGGTTAGAAAATTTCTAAGAGTATGACCGAGTTTGTTTTTCGTGTGTTATGATTTTAAATGTGATTTTGAAAATTGACTAAGTGTCTAAAATTTTTCGAGTACCCTGATTGTGCGAAAATTAATTTTCGAATGTGTTTGAAAATTTTGATAAGTATCGAAAAAAATTTTAAGTATCGAGAAAATATTTTCGGTAGCCTTAGTTGCGAAAATTGATTTGCCAAAGGAGAACTCGAATATTTTAAAGAAATGCTTTAAGTATTGGAAAAGGATTTTCGAAGGCCCTGTATGCGAAAATAATTTTCGAAGAGGTTCGCAAATTTTCTTAGTGTTGTACCAAAAATATATTCGAGTGTTCTTCATGCAAAAATAAGTTTTCGAATGAAGTGGTTCGAAAATTTTCAAAGTGATGTATCGAAAAAAATATTGGGTGCCTTCTTGCGAAAATTGATTTTCAAATGTGATTTGCGAATCACTGAGTTGCGAAAATCATTCGAAAATAATTTTTCGAAGCTGATTTTCGATAGTTGATTTTCGAAAATCAAGATTTCCAAGCAAATTTTCGAAACGATTTTCGAGAGGAGTCCTAACAGGTGCGAAACTCAAAAATCAATGAAATCTAAAGAAATCTTCTCCTATGCGATAGCAAGGAACTCAAGTCTAAGCTAAAAAGCATCAAGTAAACTCGATCAACCACCAAGATAACCACCTAATGACGACTTCTTTGAAAAACGATTTGCGCGAGCCAAAATCTGAGGGTCGACGAAGAAAAATCGCTTTCTCTTGCGGCGCCGAAAACTCAAGTAAAAAATTTGGCTATATATTTGAATAAATTTGCCAGTAACGATAATGATGTTGTTGTTCCATTCATGCCTATAAATAGACACTGCTCGAACAATACACCACAACACCATTCACCATGATTACTTGTCTCCAATAATCTCATTTTCAACATTCTCGATCAACTTACACAGATGGTCTGGTGGTAACAACAAGATCGTGAAAATGAGAAGGAAGAAAATGTAGAGTGGCGACGTAATTTTGATAAGCTAAAACACGAGTTTTCTCTCCTTCTGTGCTAATTCATAGGTTTAATAGCTTTTGTGTGTTGGGTCCTCACAAGATGTACTTGCGTGTAACCATCTTTATGAAATAAAACTATTCTCCCTTGTTGGCCTCATGATTCGGCCTTGTGAGAGTGTTTTTGCATTTTGATAGTGAGTCTGATTTTCGAATGGTTATTTTCGAAACAAGATTTTCGAACGCTGATTTTCGTACCGAATTTCGAAGTCAGTTTTCGAGACAAACTTAAACCCTAATAGGTGTGAATAATCAAATATTGACGCAATGAAACAGTGAATCTCAAGAACTGCACAGCGCGAAAACCTTTTCTAAGGAAACTTTGGATGTGCAAAAAATGGAATTCGACAACGAAAACTTTGATCTGCCGAAACTTTTGATTAAGTTTGGATACGGAAACTTTGGTCTGCCGAAACTTTTGATTGACTTCGACTACGAAAACTTTGAAATCCGAAAACTTCACAAAAATTTAACTGCGAAAACTTATCCTTGACTACGAAGACTTTGAATTTGCGAAAAAATGTTCTTCAGGTATTTTTAAGTGAAAAGTAGGCAATAAAGAGTTGAGATATTATCAAAATTTCATACTAAAACTTCTACTCCCCCTTAAAAATTCAAAAGAATCTTCCTCTTACACAGACAATTCTCCCCCTAAATTAAATAATTTGGCGAAAATTATATTATTTATGAAACTTCTCCCCATTTAATTATGTAAATAAAGCTCCCCCTGGATATAAGCATTTTATGAATTGTCGGGGAACCTTATTTAATCATGCAAACTAGGATGAAAAATGTATTTTAAAAATAAAACGCAGTTCTTCGTAGACTTCACTAACATATTTGGTATATCATTCGTTTCAGCACATATGCATATTGAAATACAGTACATTTCGAACATTTGATTTTATGCATATTTAGAATTACCAAATTTGTCAGGGGTTATAGTTGCCCGCATCCCATCCCTCGATCACGTATGTGGGGCCTTTTCAGGCACCATATGTGAGGGAAGTGGTCGGCTACTCTCATCGCGTACCAGTCATGGGTGTGGAGTAGCTCTCTAAGTACCTACCCATGCTGGAATATCTGCAAAACTTTATCGGGATTTTGGTTTCCATTTTTGGATGGGTCCTCCCTCATTAGCAGAAAATGATTTATGCACAGAATGTGTCAAATTTTGCCCTAAACCATCCATTAATGTAGCTTTAGGTGCCCATCTAGAACTAATTTGACACGAGTATGATATTTTAGCGCAGGTGAACGTGTGTTTCGGAGAAGATTTAAAAACTTTCTCCGAAGCCAGTCGCATAAGGTGTTTCTGAGACTTAACATGAACTGGATATTTCAGGAAGGGATAAGAAATAGAATTATAGGCATTGTTAGTACATGAAATGTTCTTCCTACGTGAAGTGTTCACACCATTCACATCAAAATGATTATTTTTCTTGGAATTTTGCTTAAGAGAATGACAGACATTTTTGGACAGGTAAGCAAATCCACTTCTATCATTCTTTGAAGAATGAAGAATTTTTGAAATGTTCTTCCTACGTGAAGTTTGTTTGCTTGAGCTTCGAACTTCTTGTTTATGAGCTTCCATTTTAATAGGAGTAGGAGAAGGAAAATCTGGAATATTTTTTTGCAGGATACTAATGATTTTTCTTTCTTGTTCCTAATATTTATTTGTTCCTTAGCTATTTTAAGCGCTTTGCTTTTACTTAAAATTTCAACTTCAGTCTAAAGTGACGTAGAATTAATACTAACATTTATAGTTTTAGTCACCGATGACTTAGAATTATTAGTAAAAGCTTTTTGAGTTTTAGCCACAAAGATGCTTCTTTCTGTTATCTTTACCCTTTTCGTGCAAGATGTATCTTTTGAGAGATCATTTGAAATAAGTAAAGATGGGGAATATTTTAGATTTAGAAGTTCTTTTAATAGTTTTCCTTTTCAGCTCCGAAACTTATTCTTTCGGAGTCCAAAGTATCTTGTAAATCTTTCAATTTACGAAGAGTCTCTGTAGTATCACATAGAGTAGGTGTTTGGTCATCTAAATTATTTTCCCGGTTAGAGACTAAGTTAGAGTAAAGCACGAGCCGATCCTCTAAGACCATCTCGTACTTTGTGGAGATTTCATTCCGATTCGCAAGAACGTAATCTTTTTGTCATTTTGCAGACACTATTTTTGCTATTTTCTAACTTAGTATCTAAGCTACTTTGACTTTGTGTTAGTCAAATCTTCATTAGCGAAAGCTAGACTTTCTTGTTGCTTAAGCAACACCGAGTAATTATCAGCAAATCTTGCTTCTAATTCCTCAATTTTCCTAGCTTGAGCATCAATTTGAGTTCCCTGATCAGGTGAGGGAAGGGAGCTTTTGTGCTCTGAGATCTCCTCTAAAAGGTTTTTATTTTCAGCTTCGAAACCTACTCTTTCTGATTCCAAAGTTGCGTTCAATTCAGAAAATTTACTAGCAACGTCTGGAATTTCCCAACACAAGATAGGTTTATTGGAATGGAAAATATTTTCCCCGTTGGACGCTATGTTCTTAGAGGAATTTTGGTCCGTTTGACCTTTAGCAGCAATGATGCCCTCTAAGTGGTGTACTTTAGAGTGCAATTAGCTGCGAACCTTATATAAAAGATCACATTCACTCAGTTTCATTCTCCGCTCATCTTCACAAGCTCTCAAGTCAGTTGTAAGTTTGTGAAGTTGGGCTTTGAGAATTCGATCTGAGCATCACGACTTGTAATGCGCTCTTGTGGAATTTCGAGCTAACACATGAGGCTGTTCTGTTCTATTAGGTGTTTAAGTTAGCATTGATATCTATTTTCTAACCTAGCTTCAAGGTCCTCTACAGTCTTTTGGTGATTTATAGAGGAACTTTGTTTTTGAGCAGAGACTGAAGTCGTTGCGTTGAAGTCCATATATATTTTCTTATTTTAATCTAGTTGGACATTTGATCGTTGACGAGCTTTGTAGATTTGAAATTTTCAATTAATTTTCTTTTTTGGCTTTTGAAAATTTTGTATCGAAAAGTTTTAGTATTTCGTGAAATGTGGTGAAGTTTCTAAAATTTTAGGCGTCGAAAACTCTCTGGTGTAAACCGAAAAATTTTGTGATGTCGAAAACTTCGAAAAATATACCAAAATAAATTTTTGGAGTATAAATTGTGAAAATATATTTTCAGAGTGCTAGAGATGGAAGATGAAATTTCTTAGACTTTTGTGATAGATGCGAAAATCAAAAATTAGTTTACGAAATATAACAGTGCCAAAATTTGTTAGTGCGTGGTTTTGATTGCAAAAATTGGGCTAGCGAAAAATGTGTTGGAAAACTCTTACAAGAACCTTTTGGAAACGTACTCTTGCGAAAACTTTCCCTTTTCCTTTTTTTTAAGTTTATTTATATATTTATTTATTTTGGTTAAGTTTTCGGTGCTACAGTAAAATTTCGAAATTTTGGTAAGGTCTTTGGTGCTACAATAAAGATTTCAGTCTACAGTAATGTTTTTGGTAAGGTTACGGAGCTACGGTAAAGTTTTCGGTGCAAGACAAACTTCGTGTTAGGTCCCGTTTGTCAACACAATCAATACTAGGCATGAATTCTAAGGTAATCGACTAGAATGATAGAAATTGAATCTCGATCGAAAACCTTCACTTGAAGAACACGAGAGAGAATTCCTTTAGTGTGAGAAAGTTTTGCTGTCTCTCTCTAGAATTGAATTCAGCAGCCTTTCGGATTGATTCTCTAATTTTCTGTATTAAGCTCAATGTGTGTACAACTACTTATACCAAACAAACTTGGTATAAATATCAAACTAGTCCTAATCTAAGGACTACTATACATAAAGCCCCTAATTACAAGGACAACTAACGAAATCAAGCACAATTAAAATTGATACTCTACAATCTCCCCCTTTGTGCTTGATTGCCCTTCCTCTCCATTTGTCCTCGTCGGGCATAGTACGATCTGCGCAAGCCCAGCGCATGCTCATAATTCCTGAGCGTTTCCCTCAGCTTCGTGCTCCTCGATGTCATCTAGCAATTCCATCAGGAGCGGCTGTTCTCTCACGAATTGATGAATTTCGTCTCTCGCCTGATTTCTTCCAACCTTTGCTCTATATTCCTCCTGATGACCTTGAACGTTCCATCGCAAATGAATCTCAGCCTTCAGCATCAACCTAGTCTTCTTGGCGATTGGATCGTGGTAGGTGACGCCTAGGACTAAGCTGATGTGTACATGATTGCTTGGAAGCCCTTCGATCTCAGGTCCTTTGTTGAGCGGTGCGGTCATATTGACCTTCTTCTTGTTGCTCTCCAGAGCCAACTGAAGGTCATGCGCAGGGAAGTACTTGACTTGGCGCATCATGAACCGGTAGAGCCCCTCGAGACCTTCTTTCTTGACGAAGCCTTGAGGACCTTTGTACTTCTCCACGTACAGCTGATAGAGGTTGTATACCTCGTCGGCAAGAAGGTACGGTAGGTGGCTCTCGCTTAATACCTCTTAGCTCGAACTCGTTCGGCTTCTTGACCCTGTTCGGTGACCTCCAGATGTGTTCACGAACTTCTTCAAGGAAGGGAATTTCGATACTGATGTTCTCCCATGGCGTTTCGATCCGAACGGTCCTTGGCATTTGTCTAGTGGGGGAAATCGCTCGTTGCGCGATCAACTCTGGTAGCCTTGGGATATCTTGCTGGTAGTCTTCACCTTCCTGAAGTTCTTCATCTTCTATGAGCACGAGGTCTACCGAGGCTTGTTGTAGGAAGTGTCGAATGTCCTGAAGCCGTTGTCTTTGATGCTCATCGGGCATGGAATGGGTCATCCACTGTCCTTCGAATATGAATTTGTCTAGGACCTCGTGTGGGTTGACGCCATGTCCTGATTGTCCTGGTTGGTCTGGAGCAGTTGAGGGAGTCGCCTGAGTCCGCGCTAGGGCTACGAGCATGGCAGCACTTGCTTCTTCTTCTGGAAGCAAGGGGCTTGAGAAGGTCGGTGGTGTGGGCGGAGGCATCCTTAATTGAAAGGTTGGTGGGTCGATGTGGGTTTGGGTTTGGGTTTGAGTGGTGCGGCGCGTGGTGGTGGTTGTTTGGGTAGTGGGTTGTGAGGTTCCAGCGACTTCTTTACTTGTCTGAGTCGCGCCAGGGTTCTGTCTCTGACCCCTTGTGATAATACTTAGCCTCTTCTCCCCCTCAGGATGGTCCTGATCGTCTGGGTCGTCATGTCGGCATTTGGAGTGGGAGCCTTAGCCATGTCACGTTTGGGATGGGTCAGGACGATCAACGAGACGGCGGAAGAGATCTTCTTCCAGCATTTGTGTGGTCAATTCCAACAGCCTGGCGACCAATATTAAGTGGAGTTCGCTGATGGGTACAGTGGCGGGATTTATTAGATTGTGGGTGAGGATGGGTGTTGGGACTTGTGAGGATAGTATGGGTTGAGTGGGTGTGATGATGGGTTGTGATGAAGATGGCTCCGAGACGGGGGCTTTCCCACGGTCTTGGCGGGATCTCTCGATGGCATTGCACACGCTCTCTATAATTTGTTTTCAAAATTCTTCAGCGCGTTAGCGAGAGCGGCCTGAAGTCTGTCTTCAGTCACGTACAGAGCGGACGCCCCCGTTGTGGATGGTCCAGGACGACTGATGTCGCCTGTTATCAACCCTTGAGCTAACACTGGCTCCTCAGGTTGGCTCGCAGTCACTTGAGGTTGTGACTGTTGGAGACTTCCACCCAATCCTTGAGTCGAATCTTGAATATTCTCCTCTATGGGTGTTTCGACAGGTTCTGATTGAACCTGTGAACCAGAAACCGGTATGTTGTGCAGCGGCTCAAGATTGAGTGAAGGAGTGTTCGCAGCATTTGATGGTACGATCAGCGCGATGTCTGGTGCGGTGGTGACGGCGGTGAAGATGTACTCAAGTGATATACTTAGTTGTCTCGGAGTCCTTCTTATCAACTGAATCTCCTCATCTGACTCCGTGTCTGATGGGGTAGCCGTGGGAGGTGAGAGTCCTCGTGCTACATACTCACTGGCTGGTTCCATCACCGGAGGCTCGATAGGTTCTTCGAGATGTGCCCCGTTTCTGCCTCAGGCTGTGCTGCTAGAATACCTTCCTCAATAGGTTCTTCGAGCACGCCGACAATGATGGACACTTCAGTACCAAGTGATACTTGTGGAGCTTCGAGTTCCAACTCCTGAACCACGCATCTACTAGCGTGTACTCAACGTCTGGCACTATTTCCTCATGAGTTGGGGGCTCCATCTCTAGTTCCTGAGCCATTTCATCAATCATCGTGTCTTCAGGACTAGATGGGGACTTTTGTTGGGGAGGGCTCACTTAAAACTCTGTCGGGGGCCCTCGAATCATTTGGTCGGTTAAGTGATGTTCCCGATAGTATCTCTGATATTCATCTCCCGCGGGGTCGGTGAGACGTAGCAGCTCCAGTGAAATGGCCATCAATGGCTGAGTTAGGTCCGCGAGCCTGGGGTTGTGGCAGAACTTGGGCCTAGGTGGCTGATAGTTTCCTCCCGGAGGCAGGCGAGGAATATTCTGCTCGTACATCTCCATTGTTGTCGGATGATGACGGAGAACCATATCGCATACGGAACATTTTGGACCGTTTGTTCTCTTTCTATCTGATCTGCTCTACGAGGTCGTTCCAGATCAGTTGAGCGAAATCGTAATTCTGCGAGAACATAACTCCGTGAAATATCCGAAGGATGTGGCCGTTGCTTTTGTCGAAGCCTGCATGCTTCGGGGACAAACACTTATTGATTATGCCACTTCCACGGATGGGGAATCCCGTTGCTCTGCATCTGAGCTAGCTTGGTGAGCGGTGGACGGTACCCCATCTGGAGGAAATCATGCATCATTTCTTCATCTGATGGGAGGGGGTCGTAATTTTGGCTGTGAGGGAGGTCGAGCAGAAGTCTGAGTTCATTCTTGCTCATACTGATGTGCCTCGTCCCTACAACTGTAGTGAAGTGATACGCCCCGTTCATGATGAGGCTCTTGATCATTCCCCAAAACTGCTGGAGGTAGACCATCGGTACTGAGGCCGTCACCGTAAGAGCATGCCACAGTGGATGGCCTTGCAGTATGGACACGATGATGTCGTCTGGGCACCGGAAGGTGGTCAGATCTAGTTGGAAGTTCGTGTCGTGGACGTTAAGGTACATGGCCTTCTCGTATATATGGTCGTAGGTAGGGTAGTGATCCATCTGAATTACATATTCAAATCATTAGCTAGATTAAAATTTAGTCGAAATTCGAATTTATCAGACCATAATGATGAAGCTATTTATAACATGTTTGATAAAATTGTAGTGGAAATGTCAATGCACATATAGGTCATATAGAGTGAATTTTTGAAGAAATAATTTTATTTTCGACATATGCATTTAAGTTCAACGAAATTGGTCAAAAATTTTGCTAAGTGTTAAAGTACTATTTACTCCGTGCTTTTTATCGCTCGAGAAATGAGATTCTAAATTCAATTGCCTAAATGTGATTTCGAACTAAATATTTGCGATCGAAAATTTTATTCGCTAATGAAAGCTACAGTTTAAAAAGGACTTAGAAAATTTCTAAGTGTTTGAACTTGAGTTGTGGTACTGTAGCCGAGAAATTTTACGATCGAGAAAAATTTTCGTGTAAATTTATGATCAAGAAATTGGATTTCCATGTAAATTTACGATCGAAAAATTTTTCGAGCGTGAATAAAATTTTTTGCTGTGAAAGTTATTGAGCAAGAAAGATTTTCGATTTTAAAAAGATTTTTCGCTGCGAAATTTTACGATCGAGAAAATTGTCAACGAGATACTAAGTCAACCATCGAGAAAATTTTCGATCGATCAATTATTCGCTGCGTGCTTTTACGATCGAGAAATTTCATCGTCGAAAAGTTAATTTTTCGCCGCTAAAATTTTCGACCGAGAACAAAATTGAAATCGAAATTTCGACAGTAAGTTTTGCGCTCGAAAATTAAAAGAAATTGCATGTATTTTATATATTCAGTTCAGTAATCTTTTCGCTCGCATAAAATCAAAAATTAATTTCTCGATTGTAATTATTTTTCGATCAGCGTTATTATGTTAACGACCCAAAAGAAATTTAGCGATCAAAAATCTTTTACGATGCAAACAGTAAATCAATCAATTTGAAATTCAATTGACACTGTTTGCGATCGAGAAAGTTCTTTGACGCCTTTAAACACTTGAAATCCCAGTTTTAGTCGAACTCAAATTCAACTTTTAAGAACGCACATAATCGAAACGATATGTTCCCAGAATGCTTAAAACTATCTTAAATGCAGTTTTAACCCAGATTATACACCTGGAATGCTCGTAAATATTGCAAAATATCATTCGAGTTTTCACATTCTGTACAATCGAGATTTTAACACAAAATCATACGAAAGATCACATAATATAGATGCAAATCTAGTTTAAATGCACGATAAACCCTAAAGGAAGTCAAATCTCCCTTCAAAAGACGAAAATTAGGTGAAAGATTTTTAAGATTTTGACGTTCGTCTTTGTGAGTGAAAGATTTGCGCGAGAGAATTTGACTGTTGAATTTTTCGATTGAGGGTTTTTCGTGTATTTGGGAATTTTCGACTGCAAGAATTATATTCGTTAAATGGGCTGATTAGACGTTTATTCGACACTTGAAATTCAAGGCCCATTATTATTTGCGATCGAAGAATTTGCGATCGAGAAACTTGGTTCCTGTTTTGATTTTCGCTCGAGAAATTGAAGAGAAAATTGCCATTTGGTCCGAAGTTAATTTTCGATCGATAATTTTTGATCGGAAACTACAAATTTAGCCAAAATTTTTGATTAAAAAATTTCAATATATTTCAAACTGACCCTAAGTTTAAGTTTTCAACCACATAATTGCTCCCCTAGATATGAAAATAAATGCAACTAACTCCCTAAAATTTCAAATGATGACATCTGGCTCCAAAATCAGATTTCGCGAATCTGCAAAACTTTAGAGCAAAATGTTCGAGAATGATTAGAGTTAATTATGGAAGCAAGACTTGTTTTAGTGACGCTCCCCCTTCACAAGAACAATTGGTTAAATTCAAAAACCATAGAAAGATGTTAGCGATAAAAAATTTAATCAACTAACAAGTTTTATGCCGAATACTCCAAGTTTTGAAGAATTCTTGACCTCCACATTGTTTCTGCATCACTTAGAGGAAGATCATTAAAATTATCTGGAGCTTTTAAGGCATATGTTTGTAGATGCTCCCCCTCAAATAATGCACCAAATTTTGAGATGCGCGAATTCAACACATTTAGCCTAGATACATGTTCTCCTATACATGTAACTTTCATTTTCGCGCGAGGATATGAGCAAAAACAGATAATCGCATTTAAACAAGTCAGTGCATATGAAATATAAAATTTCATTTCAAAATATGCGAAGTTCTTTTTTTTCAGAGTTAAATAAATTTTCAGAAAAAAATATCATATATCTATCTATATATATATATATATATAATTTCATATGCATATTAATATAACTAATAGTATGAGGTCAGATTATTTTGCTACGATCATTGTCATGCCTAAAATTTCACAAGACATTTGAAAAGATCACATACCATCAAGTCATGTCATCAAACTAAAGAGTCCTAAGTTCATAGATGACACATTTCTACCACTCTCACTGGGTTCACTCTAGCACGCGATTATTTTTACCTTGGGATGATTATATTTATATCACTCTAGTCAACACAAGCAATCTTAAGTCAATTTACCTGTGATCGAGGCATTTTTAAACATTTCACCTTTGCGAAAGATCGTCGATGTGGAATCATAGAGACTGTGAAATGGTTTAAGTTGGCTATGACTAAGAAGGGAAGAATTGATTTTGGAATTGTGGGCTAAGGATCTTCTTCATTTTCTTCGTCGTTCTCCTCATTTTTGCCGTTTTCTTCTAATTGTTTATCTTTCTCATCCTTTAACGATTTTTCTTTGACTCGGTCTGCACTTGCTCAAGCTGAAGCTCCGCTTCTCTACGAGGCTGAGATTATCTAAGGCGAAAATCTTCTTGTTCATTCTCGAGCCGATACCGCGCTCCTTTTCTCTTAATCCCTAGTGAGGTTTCAGAGATTATCGATTTGAAGAAGTTCGCAGTTGTGGAATTCAAACCCAAGGCCGTGCTCCTCTTCTCGTTGTCTCGATATAAAATCGGATCATCGTTGGAGAAGTTCACTTCGTGGTGCTCCTCTTTCCAGCCGTTCTGACGAGTGTACGAGATTATTGATGGAGAAGTTCACAGTAAGATCCATACACCCTTCTAATGATATGAGATTGTGATAGTCAAGGGACAGGTTCTTTTGGATTGATTTTTGTGCGTTGAGCATTCCTCGTGTGTGTTTTCCACCTTCTTTTGTCATCTTTTTCTTTGTCATATCTTTTTCTCCCCCTCCTTTTCTCGATTGAAAATCCCATCGAAGACTTAGTTGTTCGGTTGAAGGCTCAAAGGATGTTCAAGTGAAGAAAAGGATATCGGAGAAGGCTCAAAAGGATGACTAAAGGCTATATTAAAGGATTGAAATTTCCATATGTAAGGCCAAATGAGGAATTTCCTAAGTGCTCTAATCATTTTCCTAAGGATCTAATGAAAAGCGAGTATGAAGCCAATAATCACTAGTTAAGACAAACAATTTACGTGTGACTCGCTCGGAAGTAAATCAATGGAAAGGAAAAATAACAGGCCAGAATCCTTACTTATTTAAAGTGGCTTTGTGTCTGGTGGAGCAAACTAAATGAGCTTTGGACACAAGAATGCGACTTAGACTGACAAAATTAAGCACGTAATCAGTCGCATGTTAGGGAAATCTAATTGTGACGTAGATCGAGCATCCTAAAGATTTCTTCATTCCCCTATATTATAGGTATATGTATATTATGTATTTATTAGTTTTTTGTTATTTTATTATCACGCAAGATAATCGTTCGAGGCCATAGGAGTGTTCACCGGTTTGCTATTCTGATTACGACTATTGGAGCAGTCAAATGAAGACGTTGTTCATTTCCGTAGATCTATGGGATGTTGTCGAAAGCACATATCCCGAGCCACCCAGAGAAGGAACAAGCGAAGCGTGGACCGAAGCGCAACAAAAGAGATACAAGGAGGACGTTCGAAAAGATGCAAGCGCTTTGAGATATCTCCAACAAGGCGTTAGTAAAATGATATTCCCGAGAATCTTTGGAGCTAAGAAGGCGAAAGAAGCATGGGATATTCTCAATCAAGGATTCCAAGGTGATCAAAAAGTAGTTTCTTTGAAATTACAAAATCTTTGGAGGGATTTCGACAACATCGAGATGAAAACCGGCGAAGATATACAATCTTTCCTATCAAGAGTTTCAGAAATCGTCAATCAAATAAGAAGTCTCGGTGACGTCATGGATGAAAGAAAAATTGTTCAAAAGGTACTCCGAAGTTTACCCATAAAATTCGATCATGTGGTCGCGGCAATTGAAGAATCGAAGGATCTCGACAAATACACCTTTCATGAACTTTCGAGCTCTCTTCAAGTGCATGAAGTCAGACTAAGCCGGTCGTCACATCAATCCATGGAGCAGGCCTTCCAGTCTAAAGTTCATCTCTCGGATGGAAAGACTTACAAACATAATAAGGGAGGCAAGAAAGGAAAGTGGAAAGGCAAGAACAAATTTCAGCAAAAAGGAGATTTCGATACATGCCGTATTTGCAAAAAGAACAATCATGAGATGAAAGATTGTTTCTTTCGATGCAAAAGCTGCAATAATGCGGACCACTCATACACCAACTGTCCAAAGAAGAAGAACGACGGAGCAATCGTCAACTTTATGCAGGATGGAGAAGAGCAAGTATTCTCTTGCATGAACGCAAACACAGAAAGTGAAGAGTTGTGGTACGTTGATAGCGGCTGTAGCAATCATATGACCGGTAACAAGAAGTTCTTCGTGGAGATGGATACTAACTACACTTCTTACGTCAAACTTGGCGACGGAAAGATCCAAGACGCAAAAGGCAAAGGAGTCATTGCGGTGCAAAGCAAAGGAGGTAATAAGAAATTCATCAGCGACGTTCTGTACGTACCCAACCTCAAGCAAAATTTATTAAGTGTCGGGCAGCTGATGACGAAAGGATATTCGGTCTCCTTTGATGAAGACGAGTGCAAAATCTTCGACAAGAAAAATAATACAGTGATAGCATCTGTTGCTATGTCTTCAAATAAAGTTTTCTCCTTTGTCATGTCTTCGGGAGGAAAAGTGGCCTTCGCAGGAGAAAATGTTGATCCATTTCAGCTGTGGCATTTGAGGTACGGTCATCTTCATAACAAAGGATTGCAGCTTCTTAAAATGAAGAACATGGTCGTGGGTATTCCATCCATCGAGCAAAAGGATCAAATTTGTGAAGGATGTATATATGGGAAGATGCATCGTCTTTCGTTCCCAAAGACGTCTTGGAGAGCAAAAACCCCTCTCGAGTTGGTGCATGCGGACATATGTGGTCCTACGAGAACACCCTCGCTCGGTAACAAGCAATATTTCATTCTTTTTGTCGATGATTTTACAAGAATGATATGGCTATATTTTTTGCACGAGAAGTCGGAAGCTTTTGCAGCTTTTCTACATTTTCAAGCCCTCGTGGAAAAACAAAGTAGGCGACATATAAAATCCTTAAGAACTGATCGTGGTGGAGAATTCCTTTATACTCCATTCTTGGAGTATTGTAAGAAGAATGGCATCGAACGGCAATTAACGGTTAGTAGAACGCCACAACAAAATGGAGTTGCCGAGAGAAAAAACCGAACAATTGTTGAGATGGCGAGGAGTATGCTCAAAGGAAAAGAACTAGAGAAGAAATTTTGGGCAGAAGCTGTTCACACGGCAGCTTATATCCTCAACCGCTCACCCACAAAGGCAGTTCTCAACAAAACTCCATTCGAAGCCTGGCACAACAGAAAACCAGTTGTAAGTCACTTGAAAATTTTTGGATGTATCGCGTACTCGCACATATCAATCCCAAACCGGGATAAGTATGATACAAAAGGCGAGAAACTCATCTTTGTTGGCTACAGCGATGAGTCTAAGGGATATAGACTTTTTAATCCAAAGACTAACAAACTTGTGGTGTCAAGAGACGTTATCTGTGATGAGCATGCAGCTTGGAAATGGGATGAAAACTCTTCTCAAGAACCATTTCCACCGTCAGAGTTATCACAGCCAGGACCACAACTACAAGAACAACCACCACAGAATCAAGCTACACCATCTACGCCAGAAAGTTCTCCAAGATCTACCGATATATCTGAAGACAATTCTGATCCGGAATGACCTATACTAAAGGTACGATCAATACAAGACATCTATCAGAATTGTGATTTTGCTGTCTTTAGTTGTGAGCCTCAGAATTTTGAAGAAGCGTCTAAGGAAAAAGTGTGGAGAAACGCGATGCAAGAAGAAATAATCGCCATCGAGAAAAATGGCACATGGGAGCTCATTGACTTGCCACAGGGAAAAGACGTCATTGGTCTAAAATGGGTGTTCAAAACAAAGCTCGACGAAGATGGTTCCATTAAAAAACATAAGGCGAGATTGGTTGCAAAAGGCTATTCTCAGCAGCCCGGAATCGACTTCAACGAGACATTCGCTCCAGTTGCTCGCATGGAGACCATTCGAATAGTCCTTGCGCTCGCAGCCCAGCTGGAGCTTAGCGTGTACCAGTTGGACGTAAAATCAGCGTTTCTTAACGGCGATCTCGAAGAAGAAGTTTATGTTCAACAGCCACAAGGATTTGAGATCAGCGAAAATCCAAGAAAGGTATATCGGTTAAGAAAAGCTCTTTATGGCTTAAAGCAAGCACCTAGAGCATGGAACAACAAAATCGACCGGTATTTATTTCGAGAAGGATTTCGACGAAGCCCCAGTGAGCCATCTCTCTATATTAAAACTTCTGGTATAACAGATTTTTTGATCATGTGCCTTTACGTTGATGATATTATTTATCTTGGCACTACCCCGGCGTTGACTGAAGAATTTAAGAAGCTCTGATACCAAATTTGTTGGTATATTTTTTTTTTTAATATGGTGGCAATAAAAATTAAAATCCTCTCTCTTATATTTCTAATATTTTTCTATTATCTTCTCTTAATATATTTCCATAATATATATATAAAAAAATAATATTTATATTATTTTTTTTTTAATATGGTGGGAATATTTATTAATTAGGAGAATAATATAAACATTATTTGTTTTATATATATATTATGGAAATATATTAAGAGAAGATAATAGAAAAATATTAGAAATATAAGAGAGAGGATTTTTAATTTTTATTGCTCATATTACAAATGTATTACATATGATAACCTATTTATAGATTTCATTCTATAATCTAGAATTCAACATTCAACATTCAACATTCAATAATCAATATTCAATATTCAATATTGATATCAAAATTATAAGCAAAATATTAAGTCTATTCAAAGTTCAAATTAACTATTTTTGACAATAATATTCAAACTTGGAAATTTCAAATTATTATTATTTTTATTTTCTTATTTTCAACACCCCCTCTTAATTTATAATTTTCAAGATCTTTTTAAACTTCTCAAGTTTTTCGATCGATACCGCCTTTGTGAGAAAGTCTGCGACTTGATCATTTGTGTTGATGAATTCCATGTGAACTTCTTCGTTGGTCACAAGATCACGGATGTAATGATGTCGGAGTTCGATATGCTTCGACCTTGCATGAAAAACCGGATTTTTAGTCATAGCAATAGTTGACATATTATCACAGAAGAGTGTAGTCGGCTTCTTCTGTTTTTGTTGTAGATCTTCGAGAATTCTTCTTATCCAGACTGCTTCACACGCTGCATCTGTGGTTGCAATATATTCGGCTTCACTTGATGATAATGCAACCGTTTTCTGCTTTTTAGAAACCCAAGCAACCACTTTTGTTCCGAGACAGAACACATATCCGGAAGTGCTCTTACGGTCGTCTAGTGAACCGGCCCAATCGCTATCAGTGTAACCGATTAGCATATTGTCTTCTTCTTTTTCATAGAGAATCCCGTGCTTTTTAGTACCTTTGACGTATCTCAATATTCTTTTTGCTGAGGTAAGGTGAAGTTTGCTCGGTTCACTCATGTATCGAGAAACATAACTTACCGAGTGAACAATATCTGGTCTCGTGTTGGTGAGGTAGATCAATGATCCTACAAGACTTCGATATATTCCTGCATCGATTTTTTCCGCACCATCATGTTGCTGCAACTTCTCGTTCGAGGCCATAGGAGTGTTCACCGGTTTGCTATTCTGCATATTAAATTTCTTCAACAAATTGTCAGCATATTTTTCTTGAGAAATAAATAACTTTCCTTTCGATTGTTTTACTTGAATTCCCAGAAAATATTTTAGAAGTCCCAAATCTGTCATCTCGAATTCTTGCATCATATGCTTCTTAAATTCTTCAGTCAACGCCGGGGTAGTGCCAAGATAAATAATATCATCAACGTAAAGGCACATGATCAAAAAATCTGTTATACCAGAAGTTTTAATATAGAGAGATGGCTCACTGGGGCTTCGTCGAAATCCTTCTCGAAATAAATACCGGTCGATTTTGTTGTTCCATGCTCTAGGTGCTTGCTTTAAGCCATAAAGAGCTTTTCTTAACCGATATACCTTTCTTGGATTTTCGCTGATCTCAAATCCTTGTGGCTGTTGAACATAAACTTCTTCTTCGAGATCGCCGTTAAGAAACGCTGATTTTACGTCCAACTGGTACACGCTAAGCTCCAACTGGGCTGCAAGTGCAAGGACTATTCGAATGGTCTCCATGCGAGCAACTGGAGCGAATGTCTCGTTGAAATCGATTCCGGGCTGCTGAGAATAGCCTTTTGCAACCAATCTCGCCTTATGTTTTTTAATGGAACCATCTTCGTCGAGCTTTGTTTTGAACACCCATTTTAGACCAATGACGTCTTTTCCATGTGGCAAGTCAACGAGCTCCCATGTGCCATTTTTCTCGATGGCGTTTATTTCTTCTTGCATCGCGTTTCTCCACACTTTTTCTTTAGACGCTTCTTCAAAATTCTGAGGCTCACAACTAAAGAAAGCAAAATCACAATTCTGATAGATGTCTTGTATTGATCGTACCTTTAGTATAGGTGATTCCGGATCAGAATTGTCTTCAGATATATCGGTAGATCTTGGAGAACTTTCTGGCGTAGATGGTGTAGCTTGATTCTGTGGTGGTTGTTCTTGTAGTTGTGGTCCTGGCTGTGATAACTCTGACGGTGGAAATGGTTCTTGAGAAGAGTTTTCATCCCATTTCCAAGCTGCATGCTCATCAAAGATAACGTCTCTTGACACCACAAGTTTGTTAGTCTTTGGATTAAAAAGTCTATATCCCTTAGACTCATCGCTGTAGCCAGCAAAGATGAGTTTCTCGCCTTCTGTATCATACTTATCCCGGTTTGGGATTGATATGTGCGAGTACGCGATACATCCAAAAATTTTCAAGTGACTTACAACTGGTTTTCTGTTGTGCCAGGCTTCGAATGGAGTTTTGTTGAGAACTGCCTTTGTGGGTGAGCGGTTGAGGATATAAGCTGCCGTGTGAACAGCTTCTGCCCAAAATTTCTTCTCTAGTTCTTTTCCTTTGAGCATACTCCTCGCCATCTCAACAATTGTTCGGTTTTTTCTCTCGGCAACTCCATTTTGTTGTGGCGTTCTACTAACCGTTAATTGCCGTTCGATGCCATTCTTCTTACAATACTCCAGGAATGGAGTATAAAGGAATTCTCCACCACGATCAGTTCTTAAGGATTTTATATGTCGCCCACTTTGTTTGTCCACGAGGGCTTGAAAATGTAGAAAAGCTGCAAAAGCTTCCGACTTCTCGTGCAAAAAATATAGCCATATCATTCTTGTAAAATCATCGACAAAAAGAATGAAATATCGCTTGTTACCGAGCGAGGGTGTTCTCGTAGGACCACATATGTCCGCATGCACCAACTCGAGAGGGGTTTTTGCTCTCCAAGACGTCTTTGGGAACGAAAGACGATGCATCTTCCCATATATACATCCTTCACAAATTTGATCCTTTTGCTCGATGGATGGAATACCCACGACCATGTTCTTCATTTTAAGAAGCTGCAATCCTTTGTTATGAAGATGATCGTACCTCAAATGCCACAGCTGAAATGGATCAACATTTTCTCCTGCGAAGGCCACTTTTCCTCCCGAAGGCATGACAAAGGAGAAAACTTTATTTGAAGACATAGCAACAGATGCTATCACTGTATTATTTTTCTTGTCGAAGATTTTGCACTCGTCTTCATCAAAGGAGACCGAATATCCTTTCGTCATCAGCTGCCCGACACTTAATAAATTTTGCTTGAGGTTGGGTACATACAGAACGTCGCTGATGAATTTCTTATTACCTCATTTGCTTTGCACCGCAATGACTCCTTTGCCTTTTGCGTCTTGGATCTTTCCGTCGCCAAGTTTGACGTAAGAAGTGTAGTTAGTATCCATCTCCACGAAGAACTTCTTGTTACCGGTCATATGATTGCTACAGCCGCTATCAACGTACCACAACTCTTCACTTTCTGTGTTTGCGTTCATGCAAGAGAATACTTGCTCTTCTCCATCCTGCATAAAGTTGACGATTGCTCCGTCGTTCTTCTACTTTGGACAGTTGGTGTATGAGTGGTCCGCATTATTGCAGCTTTTGCATCGAAAGAAACAATCTTTCATCTCATGATTGTTCTTTTTGCAAATACGGCATGTATCGAAATCTCCTTTTTGCTGAAATTTGTTCTTGCCTTTCCACTTTCCTTTCTTGCCTCCCTTATTATGTTTGTATGTCTTTCCATCCGAGAGATGAACTTTAGACTGGAAGGCCTGCTCCATGGATTGATGTGACGACCGGCTTAGTCTGACTTCATGCACTTGAAGAGAGCTCGAAAGTTCATGAAAGGTGTATTTGTCGAGATCCTTCGATTCTTCAATTGCCGCGACCACATGATCGAATTTTATGGGTAAACTTCGGAGTACCTTTTGAACAATTTTTCTTTCATCCATGACGTCACCGAGACTTCTTATTTGATTGACGATTTCTGAAACTCTTGATAGGAAAGATTGTATATCTTCTCCGGTTTTCATCTCGATGTTGTCGAAATCCCTCCAAAGATTTTGTAATTTCAAAGAAACTACTTTTTGATCACCTTGGAATCCTTGATTGAGAATATCCCATGCTTCTTTCGCCTTCTTAGCTCCAAAGATTCTCGGGAATATCATTTTACTAACGCCTTGTTGGAGATATCTCAAAGCGCTTGCATCTTTTCGAACGTCCTCCTTGTATCTCTTTTGTTGCGCTTCGGTCCACGCTTCGCTTGTTCCTTCTCTGGGTGGCTCGGGATATGTGCTTTCGACAACATCCCATAGATCGTAATGTTCTCCCGCGAAAATCGGTACTTGACCGGGAGAATAGGCGAACATGGTAGACGTTGAATCTGAGGCCATTTTTTTTTTCCGGGTAAGCGAGACTTCGAGAACCGAGTGGCTCTGATACCAAATTTGTTGGTATATTTTTTTTTTTTTTTTTTTAAGTTAATTTGAACTTTGAATAGACTTAATATTTTGATTATAATTTAGATATCCAATATTGAATATTGAATATTGATTATTGAATGTTGAATGTTGAATGTTGAATTCTAGATTATAGAATGAAATCTATAAATAGGTTATCATATGTAATACATTTGTAATATGAGCAATAAAAATTAAAAATCCTCTCTCTTATATTTCTAATATTTTTCTATTATCTTCTCTTAATATATTTCCATAATATATATATAAAAAAATATTTATATTATTCTCCTAATTAATAAATATTCCCACCATATTAAAAAAAAATATATATACCAACAAATTTGGTATCAGAGCCACTCGGTTCTCGAAGTCTCGCTTACCCGGAAAAAAAAAAATGGCCTCAGATTCAACGTCTACCATGTTCGCCTATTCTCCCGGTCAAGTACCGATTTTCGCGGGAGAACATTACGACTATTGGAGCAGTCAAATGAAGACGTTGTTCATTTCCGTAGATCTATGGGATGTTGTCGAAAGCACATATCCCGAGCCACCCAGAGAAGGAACAAGCGAAGCGTGGACCGAAGCGCAACAAAAGAGATACAAGGAGGACGTTCGAAAAGATGCAAGCGCTTTGAGATATCTCCAACAAGGCGTTAGTAAAATGATATTCCCGAGAATCTTTGGAGCTAAGAAGGCGAAAGAAGCATGGGATATTCTCAATCAAGGATTCCAAGGTGATCAAAAAGTAGTTTCTTTGAAATTACAAAATCTTTGGAGGGATTTCGACAACATCGAGATGAAAACCGGCG
Source organism: Craterostigma plantagineum (assembly GCA_027422505.1). NCBI lineage: Eukaryota > Viridiplantae > Streptophyta > Magnoliopsida > Lamiales > Linderniaceae > Craterostigma > Craterostigma plantagineum. The sequence goes on from JAPQWV010000986.1 coordinate 76,324, forward strand.
AAGATATACAATCTTTCCTATCAAGAGTTTCAGAAATCGTCAATCAAATAAGAAGTCTCGGTGACGTCATGGATGAAAGAAAAATTGTTCAAAAGGTACTCCGAAGTTTACCCATAAAATTCGATCATGTGGTCGCGGCAATTGAAGAATCGAAGGATCTCGACAAATACACCTTTCATGAACTTTCGAGCTCTCTTCAAGTGCATGAAGTCAGACTAAGCCGGTCGTCACATCAATCCATGGAGCAGGCCTTCCAGTCTAAAGTTCATCTCTCGGATGGAAAGACTTACAAACATAATAAGGGAGGCAAGAAAGGAAAGTGGAAAGGCAAGAACAAATTTCAGCAAAAAGGAGATTTCGATACATGCCGTATTTGCAAAAAGAACAATCATGAGATGAAAGATTGTTTCTTTCGATGCAAAAGCTGCAATAATGCGGACCACTCATACACCAACTGTCCAAAGAAGAAGAACGACGGAGCAATCGTCAACTTTATGCAGGATGGAGAAGAGCAAGTATTCTCTTGCATGAACGCAAACACAGAAAGTGAAGAGTTGTGGTACGTTGATAGCGGCTGTAGCAATCATATGACCGGTAACAAGAAGTTCTTCGTGGAGATGGATACTAACTACACTTCTTACGTCAAACTTGGCGACGGAAAGATCCAAGACGCAAAAGGCAAAGGAGTCATTGCGGTGCAAAGCAAAGGAGGTAATAAGAAATTCATCAGCGACGTTCTGTACGTACCCAACCTCAAGCAAAATTTATTAAGTGTCGGGCAGCTGATGACGAAAGGATATTCGGTCTCCTTTGATGAAGACGAGTGCAAAATCTTCGACAAGAAAAATAATACAGTGATAGCATCTGTTGCTATGTCTTCAAATAAAGTTTTCTCCTTTGTCATGCCTTCGGGAGGAAAAGTGGCCTTCGCAGGAGAAAATGTTGATCCATTTCAGCTGTGGCATTTGAGGTACGGTCATCTTCATAACAAAGGATTGCAGCTTCTTAAAATGAAGAACATGGTCGTGGGTATTCCATCCATCGAGCAAAAGGATCAAATTTGTGAAGGATGTATATATGGGAAGATGCATCGTCTTTCGTTCCCAAAGACGTCTTGGAGAGCAAAAACCCCTCTCGAGTTGGTGCATGCGGACATATGTGGTCCTACGAGAACACCCTCGCTCGGTAACAAGCGATATTTCATTCTTTTTGTCGATGATTTTACAAGAATGATATGGCTATATTTTTTGCACGAGAAGTCGGAAGCTTTTGCAGCTTTTCTACATTTTCAAGCCCTCGTGGAAAAACAAAGTGGGCGACATATAAAATCCTTAAGAACTGATCGTGGTGGAGAATTCCTTTATACTCCATTCTTGGAGTATTGTAAGAAGAATGGCATCGAACGGCAATTAACGGTTAGTAGAACGCCACAACAAAATGGAGTTGCCGAGAGAAAAAACCGAACAATTGTTGAGATGGCGAGGAGTATGCTCAAAGGAAAAGAACTAGAGAAGAAATTTTGGGCAGAAGCTGTTCACACGGCAGCTTATATCCTCAACCGCTCACCCACAAAGGCAGTTCTCAACAAAACTCCATTCGAAGCCTGGCACAACAGAAAACCAGTTGTAAGTCACTTGAAAATTTTTGGATGTATCGCGTACTCGCACATATCAATCCCAAACCGGGATAAGTATGATACAAAAGGCGAGAAACTCATCTTTGTTGGCTACAACGATGAGTCTAAGGGATATAGACTTTTTAATCCAAAGACTAACAAACTTGTGGTGTCAAGAGACGTTATCTTTGATGAGCATGCAGCTTGGAAATGGGATGAAAACTCTTCTCAAGAACCATTTCCACCGTCAGAGTTATCACAGCCAGGACCACAACTACAAGAACAACCACCACAGAATCAAGCTACACCATCTACGCCAGAAAGTTCTCCAAGATCTACCGATATATCTGAAGACAATTCTGATCCGGAATCACCTATACTAAAGGTACGATCAATACAAGACATCTATCAGAATTGTGATTTTGCTTTCTTTAGTTGTGAGCCTCAGAATTTTGAAGAAGCGTCTAAAGAAAAAGTGTGGAGAAACGCGATGCAAGAAGAAATAAACGCCATCGAGAAAAATGGCACATGGGAGCTCGTTGACTTGCCACATGGAAAAGACGTCATTGGTCTAAAATGGGTGTTCAAAACAAAGCTCGACGAAGATGGTTCCATTAAAAAACATAAGGCGAGATTGGTTGCAAAAGGCTATTCTCAGCAGCCCGGAATCGACTTCAACGAGACATTCGCTCCAGTTGCTCGCATGGAGACCATTCGAATAGTCCTTGTGCTCGCAGCCCAGCTGGAGCTTAGCGTGTACCAGTTGGACGTAAAATCAGCGTTTCTTAACGGCGATCTCGAAGAAGAAGTTTATGTTCAACAGCCACAAGGATTTGAGATCAGCGAAAACCCAAGAAAGGTATATCGGTTAAGAAAAGCTCTTTATGGCTTAAAGCAAGCACCTAGAGCATGGAACAACAAAATCGACCGGTATTTATTTCGAGAAGGATTTCGACGAAGCCCCAGTGAGCCATCTCTCTATATTAAAACTTCTGGTATAACAGAATTTTTGATCATGTGCCTTTACGTTGATGATATTATTTATCTTGGCACTACCCCGGCGTTGACTGAAGAATTTAAGAAGCATATGATGCAAGAATTCGAGATGACAGATTTGGGACTTCTAAAATATTTTCTGGGAATTCAAGTAAAACAATCGAAAGGAAAGTTACTTATTTCTCAAGAAAAATATGCTGACAATTTGTTGAAGAAATTTAATATGCAGAATAGCAAACCGGTGAACACTCCTATGGCCTCGAACGAGAAGTTGCAGCAACATGATGGTGCGGAAAAAATCGATGCAGGAATGTATCGAAGTCTTGTAGGATCATTGATCTACCTCACCAACACGAGACCAGATATTGTTCACTCGGTAAGTTATGTTTCTCGATACATGAGTGAACCGAGCAAACTTCACCTTACCTCAGCAAAAAGAATATTGAGATACGTCAAAGGTACTAAAAAGCACGGGATTCTCTATGAAAAAGAAGAAGACAATATGCTAATCGGTTACACTGATAGCGATTGGGCCGGTTCACTAGACGACCGTAAGAGCACTTCCGGATATGTGTTCTGTCTCGGAACAAAAGTGGTTGCTTGGGTTTCTAAAAAGCAGAAAACGGTTGCATTATCATCAAGTGAAGCCGAATATATTGCAACCACAGATGCAGCGTGTGAAGCAGTCTGGATAAGAAGAATTCTCGAAGATCTACAACAAAAACAGAAGAAGCCGACTACACTCTTCTGTGATAATATGTCAACTATTGCTATGACTAAAAATCCGGTTTTTCATGCAAGGTCGAAGCATATCGAACTCCGACATCATTACATCCGTGATCTTGTGACCAACGAAGAAGTTCACATGGAATTCATCAACACAAATGATCAAGTCGCAGACTTTCTCACAAAGACGGTATCGATCGAAAAACTTGAGAAGTTTAAAAAGATCTTGAAAATTATAAATTAAGAGGGGGTGTTGAAAATAAGAAAATAAAAATAATAATAATTTGAAATTTCCAAGTTTGAATATTATTGTCAAAAATAGTTAATTTGAACTTTGAATAGACTTAATATTTTGATTATAATTTAGATATCCAATATTGAATATTGAATATTGATTATTGAATGTTGAATGTTGAATGTTGAATTCTAGATTATAGAATGAAATCTATAAATAGGTTATCATATGTAATACATTTGTAATATGAGCAATAAAAATTAAAAATCCTCTCTCTTATATTTCTAATATTTTTCTATTATCTTCTCTTAATATATTTCCATAATATATATATAAAAAAAATAATATTTATATTATTCTCCTAATTAATAAATATTCCCACCATATTAAAAAAAAAATATATACCAACAAATTAAGATTGTTTCTTTCGATGCAAAAGCTGCAATAATGCGGACCACTCATACACCAACTGTCCAAAGAAGAAGAACGACGGAGCAATCGTCAACTTTATGCGGGATGGAGAAGAGCAAGTATTCTCTTGCATGAACGCAAACACAGAAAGTGAAGAGTTGTGGTACGTTGATAGCGGCTGTAGCAATCATATGACCGGTAACAAGAAGTTCTTCGTGGAGATGGATACTAACTACACTTCTTACGTCAAACTTGGCGACGGAAAGATCCAAGACGCAAAAGGCAAAGGAGTCATTGCGGTGCAAAGCAAAGGAGGTAATAAGAAATTCATCAGCGACGTTCTGTACGTACCCAACCTCAAGCAAAATTTATTAAGTGTCGGGCAGCTGATGACGAAAGGATATTCGGTCTCCTTTGATGAAGACGAGTGCAAAATCTTCGACAAGAAAAATAATACAGTGATAGCATCTGTTGCTATGTCTTCAAATAAAGTTTTCTCCTTTGTCATGCCTTCGGGAGGAAAAGTGGCCTTCGCAGGAGAAAATGTTGATCCATTTCAGCTGTGGCATTTGAGGTACGGTCATCTTCATAACAAAGGATTGCAGCTTCTTAAAATGAAGAACATGGTCGTGGGTATTCCATCCATCGAGCAAAAGGATCAAATTTGTGAAGGATGTATATATGGGAAGATGCATCGTCTTTCGTTCCCAAAGACGTCTTGGAGAGCAAAAACCCCTCTCGAGTTGGTGCATGCGGACATATGTGGTCCTACGAGAACACCCTCGCTCGGTAACAAGCGATATTTCATTCTTTTTGTCGATGATTTTACAAGAATGATATGGCTATATTTTTTGCACGAGAAGTCGGAAGCTTTTGCAGCTTTTCTACATTTTCAAGCCCTCGTGGAAAAACAAAGTGGGCGACATATAAAATCCTTAAGAACTGATCGTGGTGGAGAATTCCTTTATACTCCATTCTTGGAGTATTGTAAGAAGAATGGCATCGAACGGCAATTAACGGTTAGTAGAACGCCACAACAAAATGGAGTTGCCGAGAGAAAAAACCGAACAATTGTTGAGATGGCGAGGAGTATGCTCAAAGGAAAAGAACTAGAGAAGAAATTTTGGGCAGAAGCTGTTCACACGGCAGCTTATATCCTCAACCGCTCACCCACAAAGGCAGTTCTCAACAAAACTCCATTCGAAGCCTGGCACAACAGAAAACCAGTTGTAAGTCACTTGAAAATTTTTGGATGTATCGCGTACTCGCACATATCAATCCCAAACCGGGATAAGTATGATACAAAAGGCGAGAAACTCATCTTTGTTGGCTACAGCGATGAGTCTAAGGGATATAGACTTTTAAATCCAAAGACTAACAAACTTGTGGTGTCAAGAGACGTTATCTTTGATGAGCATGCAGCTTGGAAATGGGATGAAAACTCTTCTCAAGAACCATTTCCACCGTCAGAGTTATCACAGCCAGTACCACAACTACAAGAACAACCACCACAGAATCAAGCTACACCATCTACGCCAGAAAGTTCTCCAAGATCTACCGATATATCTGAAGACAATTCTGATCCGGAATCACCTATACTAAAGGTACGATCAATACAAGACATCTATCAGAATTGTGATTTTGCTTTCTTTAGTTGTGAGCCTCAGAATTTTGAAGAAGCGTCTAAGGAAAAAGTGTGGAGAAACGCGATGCAAGAAGAAATAAACGCCATCGAGAAAAATGGCACATGGGAGCTCATTGACTTGCCACAGGGAAAAGACGTCATTGGTCTAAAATGGGTGTTCAAAACAAAGCTCGACGAAGATGGTTCCATTAAAAAACATAAGGCGAGATTGGTTGCAAAAGGCTATTCTCAGCAGCCCGGAATCGATTTCAACGAGACATTCGCTCCAGTTGCTCGCATGGAGACCATTCGAATAGTCCTTGCACTTGCAGCCCAGTTGGAGCTTAGCGTGTACCAGTTGGACGTAAAATCAGCGTTTCTTAACGGCGATCTCGAAGAAGAAGTTTATGTTCAACAGCCACAAGGATTTGAGATCAGCGAAAATCCAAGAAAGGTATATCGGTTAAGAAAAGCTCTTTATGGCTTAAAGCAAGCACCTAGAGCATGGAACAACAAAATCGACCGGTATTTATTTCGAGAAGGATTTCGACGAAGCCCCAGTGAGCCATCTCTCTATATTAAAACTTCTGGTATAACAGATTTTTTGATCATGTGCCTTTACGTTGATGATATTATTTATCTTGGCACTACCCCGGCGTTGACTGAAGAATTTAAGAAGCATATGATGCAAGAATTCGAGATGACAGATTTGGGACTTCTAAAATATTTTCTGGGAATTCAAGTAAAACAATCGAAAGGAAAGTTATTTATTTCTCAAGAAAAATATGCTGACAATTTGTTGAAGAAATTTAATATGCAGAATAGCAAACCGGTGAACACTCCTATGGCCTCGAACGAGAAGTTGCAGCAACATGATGGTGCGGAAAAAATCGATGCAGGAATATATCGAAGTCTTGTAGGATCATTGATCTACCTCACCAACACGAGACCAGATATTGTTCACTCGGTAAGTTATGTTTTTCGATACATGAGTGAACCGAGCAAACTTCACCTTACCTCACCAAAAAGAATATTGAGATACGTCAAAGGTACTAAAAAGCACGGGATTCTCTATGAAAAAGAAGAAGACAATATGCTAATCGGTTACACTGATAGCGATTGGGCCGGTTCACTAGACGACCGTAAGAGCACTTCCGGATATGTGTTCTGTCTCGGAACAAAAGTGGTTGCTTGGGTTTCTAAAAAGCAGAAAACGGTTGCATTATCATCAAGTGAAGCCGAATATATTGCAACCACAGATGCAGCGTGTGAAGCAGTCTGGATAAGAAGAATTCTCGAAGATCTACAACAAAAACAGTAGAAGCCGACTACACTCTTCTGTGATAATATGTCAACTATTGCTATGACTAAAAATCCGGTTTTTCATGCAAGGTCGAAGCATATCGAACTCCGACATCATTACATCCGTGATCTTGTGACCAACGAAGAAGTTCACATGGAATTCATCAACACAAATGATCAAGTCGCAGACTTTCTCACAAAGGCGGTATCGATCGAAAAACTTGAGAAGTTTAAAAAGATCTTGAAAATTATAAATTAAGAGGGGGTGTTGAAAATAAGAAAATAAAAATAATAATAATTTGAAATTTCCAAGTTTGAATATTATTGTCAAAAATAGTTAATTTGAACTTTGAATAGACTTAATATTTTGCTTATAATTTAGATATCCAATATTGAATATTGAATATTGATTATTGAATGTTGAATGTTGAATGTTGAATTCTAGATTATAGAATGAAATCTATAAACAGGTTATCATATGTAATACATTTGTAATATGAGCAATAAAAATTAAAAATCCTCTCTCTTATATTTCTAATATTTTTCTATTATCTTCTCTTAATATATTTCCATAATATAAATATAAAAAAATAATATTTATATTATTCTCCTAATTAATAAATATTCCCACCATATTAAAAAAAAAAATATACCAACAAATTTGGTATCAGAGCCACTCGGTTCTCGAAGTCTCGCTTACCCGGAAAAAAAAAATGGCCTCAGATTCAACGTCTACCATGTTCGCCTATTCTCCCGGTCAAGTACCGATTTTCGCGGGAGAACATTACGACTATTGGAGCAGTCAAATGAAGACGTTGTTCATTTCCGTAGATCAATGGGATGTTGTCGAAAGCACATATCCCGAGCCACCCAGAGAAGGAACAAGCGAAGCGTGGACCGAAGCGCAACAAAAGAGATACAAGGAGGACGTTCGAAAAGATGCAAGCGCTTTGAGATATCTCCAACAAGGCGTTAGTAAAATGATATTCCCGAGAATCTTTGGAGCTAAGAAGGCGAAAGAAGCATGGGATATTCTCAATCAAGGATTCCAAGGTGATCAAAAAGTAGTGTCTTTGAAATTACAAATCTTTGGAGGGATTTCGACAACATCGAGATGAAAACCGGCGAAGATATACAATCTTTCCTATCAAGAGTTTCAGAAATCGTCAATCAAATAAGAAGTCTCGGTGACGTCATGGATGAAAGAAAAATTGTTCAAAAGGTACTCCGAAGTTTACCCATAAAATTCGATCATGTGGTCGCGGCAATTGAAGAATCGAAGGATCTCGACAAATACACCTTTCATGAACTTTCGAGCTCTCTTCAAGTGCATGAAGTCAGACTAAGCCGGTCGTCACATCAATCCATGGAGCAGGCCTTCCAGTCTAAAGTTCATCTCTCGGATGGAAAGACTTACAAACATAATAAGGGAGGCAAGAAAGGAAAGTGGAAAGGCAAGAACAAATTTCAGCAAAAAGGAGATTTCGATACATGCCGTATTTGCAAAAAGAACAATCATGAGATGAAAGATTGTTTCTTTCGATGCAAAAGCTGCAATAATGCGGACCACTCATACACCAACTGTCCAAAGAAGAAGAACGACGGAGCAATCGTCAACTTTATGCAGGATGGAGAAGAGCAAGTATTCTCTTGCATGAACGCAAACACAGAAAGTGAAGAGTTGTGGTACGTTGATAGCGGCTGTAGCAATCATATGACCGGTAACAAGAAGTTCTTCGATGGATGGAATACCCACGACCATGTTCTTCATTTTAAGAAGCTGCAATCCTTTGTTATGAAGATGACCGTACCTCAAATGCCACAGCTGAAATGGATCAACATTTTCTCCTGCGAAGGCCACTTTTCCTCCCGAAGCCATGACAAAGGAGAAAACTTTATTTGAAGACATAGCAACAGATGCTATCACTGTATTATTTTTCTTGTCGAAGATTTTGCACTCGTCTTCATCAAAGGAGACCGAATATCCTTTCGTCATCAGCTGCCCGACACTTAATAAATTTTGCTTGAGGTAGGGTACGTACAGAACGTCGCTGATGAATTTCTTATTACCTCCTTTGCTTTGCACCGCAATGACTCCTTTGCCTTTTGCGTCTTGGATCTTTCCGTCGCCAAGTTTGACGTAAGAATCTTATCCAGACTGCTTCACACGCTGCATCTGTGGTTGCAATATATTCGGCTTCACTTGATGATAATGCAACCGTTTTCTGCTTTTTAGAAACCCAAGCAACCACTTTTGTTCCGAGACAGAACACATATCCGGAAGTGCTCTTACGGTCGTCTAGTGAACCGGCCCAATCGCTATCAGTGTAACCGATTAGCATATTGTCTTCTTCTTTTTCATAGAGAATCCCGTGCTTTTTAGTACCTTTGACGTATCTCAATATTCTTTTTGCTGAGGTAAGGTGAAGTTTGCTCGGTTCACTCATGTATCGAGAAACATAACTTACCGAGTGAACAATATCTGGTCTCGTGTTGGTGAGGTAGATCAATGATCCTACAAGACTTCGATATATTCCTGCATCGATTTTTTCCGCACCATCATGTTGCTGCAACTTCTCGTTCGAGGCCATAGGAGTGTTCATCGGTTTGCTATTCTGCATATTAAATTTCTTCAACAAATTGTCAGCATATTTTTCTTGAGAAATAAATAACTTTCCTTTCGATTGTTTTACTTGAATTCCCAGAAAATATTTTAGAAGTCCCAAATCTGTCATCTCGAATTCTTGCATCATATGCTTCTTAAATTCTTCAGTCAACGCCGGGGTAGTGCCAAGATAAATAATATCATCAACGTAAAGGCACATGATCAAAAATTCTGTTATACCAGAAGTTTTAATATAGAGAGATGGCTCACTGGGGCTTCGTCAAAATCCTTCTCGAAATAAATACCGGTCGATTTTGTTGTTCCATGCTCTAGGTGCTTGCTTTAAGCCATAAAGAGCTTTTCTTAACCGATATACCTTTCTTGGATTTTCGCTGATCTCAAATCCTTGTGGCTGTTGAACATAAACTTCTTATTCGAGATCGCCGTTAAGAAACGCTGATTTTACGTCCAACTGGTACACGCTAAGCTCCAGCTGGGCTGCGAGCGCAAGGACTATTCGAATGGTCTCCATGCGAGCAACTGGAGCGAATGTCTCGTTGAAGTCGATTCCGGGCTGCTGAGAATAGCCTTTTGCAACCAATCTCGCCTTATGTTTTTTAATGGAACCATCTTCGTCGAGCTTTGTTTTGAACACCCATTTTAGACCAATGACGTCTTTTCCATGTGGCAAGTCAACGAGCTCCCATGTGCCATTTTTCTCGATGGCGTTTATTTCTTCTTGCATCGCGTTTCTCCACACTTTTTCTTTAGACGCTTCTTCAAAATTCTGAGGCTCACAACTAAAGAAAGCAAAATCACAATTCTGATAGATGTCTTGTATTGATCGTACCTTTAGTATAGGTGATTCCGGATCAGAATTGTCTTCAGATATATCGGTAGATCTTGGAGAACTTTCTGGCGTAGATGGTGTAGCTTGATTCTGTGGTGGTTGTTCTTGTAGTTGTGGTACTGGCTGTGATAACTCTGACGGTGGAAATGGTTCTTGAGAAGAGTTTTCATCCCATTTCCAAGCTGCATGCTCATCAAAGATAACGTCTCTTGACACCACAAGTTTGTTGGTATATTTTTTTTTTTTTTTTTTTGGATTTTTAATTTTTATTGCTCATATTACAAATGTATTACATATGATAACCTATTTATAGATTTCATTCTATAATCTAGAATTCAACATTCAACATTCAACATTCAATAATCAATATTCAATATTCAATATTGGATATCTAAATTATAATCAAAATATTAAGTCTATTCAAAGTTCAAATTAACTATTTTTGACAATAATATTCAAACTTGGAAATTTCAAATTATTATTATTTTTATTTTCTTATTTTCAACACCCCCTCTTAATTTATAATTTTCAAGATCTTTTTAAACTTCTCAAGTTTTTCGATCGATACCGTCTTTGTGAGAAAGTCTGCGACTTGATCATTTGTGTTGATGAATTCCATGTGAACTTCTTCGTTGGTCACAAGATCACGGATGTAATGATGTCGGAGTTCGATATGCTTCGACCTTGCATGAAAAACCGGATTTTTAGTCATAGCAATAGTTGACATATTATCACAGAAGAGTGTAGTCGGCTTCTTCTGTTTTTGTTGTAGATCTTCGAGAATTCTTCTTATTCAGACTGCTTCACACGCTGTATCTGTGGTTGCAATATATTCGGCTTCACTTGATGATAATGCAACCGTTTTCTGCTTTTTAGAAACCCAAGCAACCACTTTTGTTCCGAGACAGAACACTATCCGGAAGTGCTCTTACGGTCGTCTAGTGAACCGGCCCAATCGCTATCAGTGTAACCGATTAGCATATTGTCTTCTTCTTTTTCATAGAGAATCCCGTGCTTTTTAGTACCTTTGACGTATCTCAATATTCTTTTTGCTGAGGTAAGGTGAAGTTTGCTCGGTTCACTCATGTATTGAGAAACATAACTTACCGAGTGAACAATATCTGGTCTCGTGTTGGTGAGGTAGATCAATGATCCTACAAGACTTCGATATATTCCTGCATCGATTTTTTCCGCACCATCATGTTGCTGCAACTTCTCGTTCGAGGCCATAGGAGTGTTCACCGGTTTGCTATTCTGCATATTAAATTTCTTCAACAAATTGTCAGCATATTTTTCTTGAGAAATAAATAACTTTCCTTTCGATTGTTTTACTTGAATTCCCAGAAAATATTTTAGAAGTCCCAAATCTGTCATCTCGAATTCTTGCATCATATGCTTCTTAAATTCTTCAGTCAACGCCGGGGTAGTGCCAAGATAAATAATATCATCAACATAAAGGCACATGATCAAAAAATCTGTTATACCAGAAGTTTTAATATAGAGAGATGGCTCACTGGGGCTTCGTCGAAATCCTTCTCGAAATAAATACCGGTCGATTTTGTTGTTCCATGCTCTAGGTGCTTGCTTTAAGCCATAAAGAGCTTTTCTTAACCGATATACCTTTCTTGGATTTTCGCTGATCTCAAATCCTTGTGGCTGTTGAACATAAACTTCTTCTTCGAGATCGCCGTTAAGAAACGCTGATTTTACGTCCAACTGGTACACGCTAAGCTCCAGCTGGGCTGCGAGCGCAAGGACTATTCGAATGGTCTCCATGCGAGCAACTGGAGCGAATGTCTCGTTGAAATCGATTCCGGGCTGCTGAGAATAGCCTTTTGCAACCAATCTCGCCTTATGTTTTTTAATGGAACCATCTTCGTCGAGCTTTGTTTTGAACACCCATTTTAGACCAATGACGTCTTTTCCCTGTGGCAAGTCAATGAGCTCCCATGTGCCATTTTTCTCGATGGCGTTTATTTCTTCTTGCATCGCGTTTCTCCACTCTTTTTCCTTAGACGCTTCTTCAAAATTCTGAGGCTCACAACTAAAGACAGCAAAATCACAATTCTGATAGATGTCTTGTATTGATCGTACCTTTAGTATAGGTTATTCCGGATCAGAATTGTCTTCAGATATATCGGTAGATCTTGGAGAACTTTCTGGCGTAGATGGTGTAGCTTGATTCTGTGGTGGTTGTTCTTGTAGTTGTGGTCCTGGCTGTGATAACTCTGACGGTGGAAATGGTTCTTGAGAAGAGTTTTCATCCCATTTCCAAGCTGCATGCTCATCACAGATAACGTCTCTTGACACCACAAGTTTGTTAGTCTTTGGATTAAAAAGTCTATATCCCTTAGACTCATCGCTGTAGCCAACAAAGATGAGTTTCTCGCCTTTTGTATCATACTTATCCCGGTTTGGGATTGATATGTGCGAGTACGCGATACATCCAAAAATTTTCAAGTGACTTACAACTGGTTTTCTGTTGTGCCAGGCTTCGAATGGAGTTTTGTTGAGAACTGCCTTTGTGGGTGAGCGGTTGAGGATATAAGCTGCCGTGTGAACAGCTTCTGCCCAAAATTTCTTCTCTAGTTCTTTTCCTTTGAGCATACTCCTCGCCATCTCAACAATTGTTCGGTTTTTTCTCTCGGCAACTCCATTTTGTTGTGGCGTTCTACTAACCGTTAATTGCCGTTCGATGCCATTCTTCTTACAATACTCCAAGAATGGAGTATAAAGGAATTCTCCACCACGATCAGTTCTTAAGGATTTTATATGTCGCCCACTTTGTTTTTCCACGAGGGCTTGAAAATGTAGAAAAGCTGCAAAAGCTTCCGACTTCTCGTGCAAAAAATATAGCCATATCATTCTTGTAAAATCATCGACAAAAAGAATGAAATATCGCTTGTTACCGAGCGAGGGTGTTCTCGTAGGACCACATATGTCCGCATGCACCAACTCGAGAGGGGTTTTTGCTCTCCAAGACGTCTTTGGGAACGAAAGACGATGCATCTTCCCATATATACATCCTTCACAAATTTGATCCTTTTGCTCGATGGATGGAATACCCACGACCATGTTCTTCATTTTAAGAAGCTGCAATCCTTTGTTATGAAGATGACCGTACCTCAAATGCCACAGCTGAAATGGATCAACATTTTCTCCTGCGAAGGCCACTTTTCCTCCCGAAGACATGACAAAGGAGAAAACTTTATTTGAAGACATAGCAACAGATGCTATCACTGTATTATTTTTCTTGTCGAAGATTTGGCACTCGTCTTCATCAAAGGAGACCGAATATCCATTCATCATCAGCTGCCCGACACTTAATAAATTTTGCTTGAGGTTGGGTACGTACAGAACGTCGCTGATGAATTTCTTATTACCTCCTTTGCTTTGCACCGCAATGACTCCTTTGCCTTTTGCGTCTTGGATCTTTCCGTCGCCAAGTTTGACGTAAGAAGTGTAGTTAGTATCCATCTCCACGAAGAACTTCTTGTTACCGGTCATATGATTGCTACAGCCGCTATCAACGTACCACAACTCTTCACTTTCTGTGTTTGCGTTCATGCAAGAGAATACTTGCTCTTCTCCATCCTGCATAAAGTTGACGATTGCTCCGTCGTTCTTCTTCTTTGGACAGTTGGTGTATGAGTGGTCCGCATTATTGCAGCTTTTGCATCGAAAGAAACAATCTTTCATCTCATGATTGTTCTTTTTGCAAATACGGCATGTATCGAAATCTCCTTTTTGCTGAAATTTGTTCTTGCCTTTCCACTTTCCTTTCTTGCCTCCCTTATTATGTTTGTAAGTCTTTCCATCCGAGAGATGAACTTTAGACTGGAAGGCCTGCTCCATGGATTGATGTGACGACCGGCTTAGTCTGACTTCATGCACTTGAAGAGAGCTCGAAAGTTCATGAAAGGTGTATTTGTCGAGATCCTTCGATTCTTCAATTGCCGCGACCACATGATCGAATTTTATGGGTAAACTTCGGAGTACCTTTTGAACAATTTTTCTTTCATCCATGACGTCACCGAGACTTCTTATTTGATTGACGATTTCTGAAACTCTTGATAGGAAAGATTGTATATCTTCGCCGGTTTTCATCTCGATGTTGTCGAAATCCCTCCAAAGATTTTGTAATTTCAAAGAAACTACTTTTTGATCACCTTGGAATCCTTGATTGAGAATATCCCATGCTTCTTTCGCCTTCTTAGCTCCAAAGATTCTCGGGAATATCATTTTACTAACGCCTTGTTGGAGATATCTCAAAGCGCTTGCATCTTTTCGAACGTCCTCCTTGTATCTCTTTTGTTGCGCTTCGGTCCACGCTTCGCTTGTTCCTTCTCTGGGTGGCTCGGGATATGTGCTTTCGACAACATCCCATAGATCTACGGAAATGAACAACGTCTTCATTTGACTGCTCCAATAGTCGTAATGTTCTCCCGCGAAAATCAATACACCTTTCATGAACTTTCGAGCTCTCTTCAAGTGCATGAAGTCAGACTAAGCCGGTCGTCACATCAATCCATGGAGCAGGCCTTCCAGTCTAAAGTTCATCTCTCGGATGGAAAGACTTACAAACATAATAAGGGAGGCAAGAAAGGAAAGTGGAAAGGCAAGAACAAATTTCAGCAAAAAGGAGATTTCGATACATGCCGTATTTGCAAAAAGAACAATCATGAGATGAAAGATTGTTTCTTTCGATGCAAAAGCTGCAATAATGCGGACCACTCATACACCAACTGTCCAAAGAAGAAGAACGACGGAGCAATCGTCAACTTTATGCAGGATGGAGAAGAGCAAGTATTCTCTTGCATGAACGCAAACACAGAAAGTGAAGAGTTGTGGTACGTTGATAGCGGCTGTAGCAATCATATGACCGGTAACAAGAAGTTCTTCGTGGAGATGGATACTAACTACACTTCTTACGTCAAACTTGGCGACGGAAAGATCCAAGACGCAAAAGGCAAAGGAGTCATTGCGGTGCAAAGCAAAGGAGGTAATAAGAAATTCATCAGCGACGTTCTGTATGTACCCAACCTCAAGCAAAATTTATTAAGTGTCGGGCAGCTGATGACGAAAGGATATTCGGTCTCCTTTGATGAAGACGAGTGCCAAATCTTCGACAAGAAAAATAATACAGTGATAGCATCTGTTGCTATGTCTTCAAATAAAGTTTTCTCCTTTGTCATGTCTTCGGGAGGAAAAGTGGCCTTCGCAGGAGAAAATGTTGATCCATTTCAGCTGTGGCATTTGAGGTACGGTCATCTTCATAACAAAGGATTGCAGCTTCTTAAAATGAAGAACATGGTCGTGGGTATTCCATCCATCGAGCAAAAGGATCAAATTTGTGAAGGATGTATATATGGGAAGATGCATCGTCTTTCGTTCCCAAAGACGTCTTGGAGAGCAAAAACCCCTCTCGAGTTGGTGCATGCGGACATATGTGGTCCTACGAGAACACCCTCGCTCGGTAACAAGCGATATTTCATTCTTTTTGTCGATGATTTTACAAGAATGATATGGCTATATTTTTTGCACGAGAAGTCGGAAGCTTTTGCAGCTTTTCTACATTTTCAAGCCCTCGTGGAAAAACAAAGTGGGCGACATATAAAATCCTTAAGAACTGATCGTGGTGGAGAATTCCTTTATACTCCATTCTTGGAGTATTGTAAGAAGAATGGCATCGAACGGCAATTAACGGTTAGTAGAACGCCACAACAAAATGGAGTTGCCGAGAGAAAAAACCGAACAATTGTTGAGATGGCGAGGAGTATGCTCAAAGGAAAAGAACTAGAGAAGAAATTTTGGGCAGAAGCTGTTCACACGGCAGCTTATATCCTCAACCGCTCACCCACAAAGGCAGTTCTCAACAAAACTCCATTCGAAGCCTGGCACAACAGAAAACCAGTTGTAAGTCACTTGAAAATTTTTGGATGTATCGCGTACTCGCACATATCAATCCCAAACCGGGATAAGTATGATACAAAAGGCGAGAAACTCATCTTTGTTGGCTACAGCGATGAGTCTAAGGGATATAGACTTTTTAATCCAAAGACTAACAAACTTGTGGTGTCAAGAGACGTTATCTTTGATGAGCATGCAGCTTGGAAATGGGATGAAAACTCTTCTCAAGAACCATTTCCACCGTCAGAGTTATCACAGCCAGGACCACAACTACAAGAACAACCACCACAGAATCAAGCTACACCATCTACGCCAGAAAGTTCTCCAAGATCTACCGATATATCTGAAGACAATTCTGATCCGGAATCACCTATACTAAAGGTACGATCAATACAAGACATCTATCAGAATTGTGATTTTGCTTTCTTTAGTTGTGAGCCTCAGAATTTTGAAGAAGCGTCTAAAGAAAAAGTGTGGAGAAACGCGATGCAAGAAGAAATAAACGCCATCGAGAAAAATGGCACATGGGAGCTCGTTGACTTGCCACATGGAAAAGACGTCATTGGTCTAAAATGGGTGTTCAAAACAAAGCTCGACGAAGATGGTTCCATTAAAAAAACATAAGGCGAGATTGGTTGCAAAAGGCTATTCTCAGCAGCCCGGAATCGATTTCAACGAGACATTCGCTCCAGTTGCTCGCATGGAGACCATTCGAATAGTCCTTGCACTTGCAGCCCAGTTGGAGCTTAGCGTGTACCAGTTGGACGTAAAATCAGCGTTTCTTAACGGCGATCTCGAAGAAGAAGTTTATGTTCAACAGCCACAAGGATTTGAGATCAGCGAAAATCCAAGAAAGGTATATCGGTTAAGAAAAGCTCTTTATGGCTTAAAGCAAGCACCTAGAGCATGGAACAACAAAATCGACCGGTATTTATTTCGAGAAGGATTTCGACGAAGCCCCAGTGAGCCATCTCTCTATATTAAAACTTCTGGTATAACAGAATTTTTGATCACGTGCCTTTACGTTGATGATATTATTTATCTTGGCACTACCCCGGCGTTGACTGAAGAATTTAAGAAGCATATGATGCAAGAATTCGAGATGACAGATTTGGGACTTCTAAAATATTTTCTGGGAATTCAAGTAAAACAATCGAAAGGAAAGTTATTTATTTCTCAAGAAAAATATGCTGACAATTTGTTGAAGAAATTTAATATGCAGAATAGCAAACCGGTGAACACTCCTATGGCCTCGAACGAGAAGTTGCAGCAACATGATGGTGCGGAAAAAATCGATGCAGGAATGTATCGAAGTCTTGTAGGATCATTGATCTACCTCACCAACACGAGACCAGATATTGTTCACTCGGTAAGTTATGTTTCTCGATACATGAGTGAACCGAGCAAACTTCACCTTACCTCACCAAAAAGAATATTGAGATACGTCAAAGGTACTAAAAAGCACGGGATTCTCTATGAAAAAGAAGAAGACAATATGCTAATCGGTTACACTGATAGCGATTGGGCCGGTTCACTAGACGACCGTAAGAGCACTTCCGGATATGTGTTCTGTCTCGGAACAAAAGTGGTTGCTTGGGTTTCTAAAAAGCAGAAAACGGTTGCATTATCATCAAGTGAAGCCGAATATATTGCAACCACTGATGCAGCGTGTGAAGCAGTCTGGATAAGAAGAATTCTCGAAGATCTACAACAAAAACAGAAGAAGCCGACTACACTCTTCTGTGATAATATGTCAACTATTGCTATGACTAAAAATCCGGTTTTTCATGCAAGGTCGAAGCATATCGAACTCCGACATCATTACATCCGTGATCTTGTGACCAACGAAGAAGTTCACATGGAATTCATCAACACAAATGATCAAGTCGCAGACTTTTTCTCACAAAGACGGTATCGATCGAAAAACTTGAGAAGTTTAAAAAGATCTTGAAAATTATAAATTAAGAGGGGGTGTTGAAAATAAGAAAATAAAAATAATAATAATTTGAAATTTCCAAGTTTGAATATTATTGTCAAAAATAGTTAATTTGAACTTTGAATAGACTTAATATTTTGATTATAATTTAGATATCCAATATTGAATATTGAATATTGATTATTGAATGTTGAATGTTGAATGTTGAATTCTAGATTATAGAATGAAATCTATAAATAGGTTATCATATGTAATACATTTGTAATATGAGCAATAAAAATTAAAAATCCTCTCTCTTATATTTCTAATATTTTTCTATTATCTTCTCTTATATAAAAAAAATAATATTTATATTATTCACCTAATTAATAAATATTCCCACCATATTAAAAAAAAAAATATACCAACAAATTTGGTATTCATGGATGCACTAAGCCATTTGCAAGCAGTCTCTGGACAAACAGCAAATCCGTCGAAGTCCAATATTTACTTGGCTGGCGTATCACAACCACGAGCTGCCAAATTAATTGCTGCCACAGGTTTTAGCTTGGAGCACTTCCACTCAAATACCACGACGTTCCCCTAGCCCCAACAAAATGGACCAAAGTAGTATTTCAAGATTTAATTGATAGAATTGTCCGAAGAATAACATGTGGACATCTAGAAACCTATCTTATGTAGGCCGATGTTGCCTCGTAAACTCAGTCTTGGGTACAATCCATGGATATTGGGGGTCTATCTTTGTATTACTGAAGAGTGTACTAAAGGCCGTTGATGCCAAATGTCGAGAGTTCTTATGGGGAACTAACAAATTAGGGTGGGTGAGGAGCCTCATAAAGTGGTCAACAGTCTGTCTGGAAAAGATACGAGAGGGCCTTAATATAAATATGGTTGAGATGTGGAACATTGTTGCAATTGGCAAACAGGTTTGGGCTGTTGCAAACAAGGAAGATATGTTGTGGGTAAAATGGATTAATGAGATATACATTGGAAAGAATGATTGGTGGCAACATGAACCTTCCATACTGACTCTCGCTGGCCTAGAACAAACTCGTCAGAATGAAGAGTATCATTAGGGGAGGAGTCCAAGTAGAGATTGGGGAATGGATAGTAGATTCATGCGGATACTCAATTAGCTCGGGATATAGATGACTCATGAACTCCCAAGAACAATTTCCCCCATGCAATGCCGTATAGAATTGACTTAATTCCCATATGCATTCATTTGTGTTATGGTTGGTGATGCATGAAAGACTGCACACGATAGATAGATTGCAACGATGGTGTATCTCAGTCCAACCGTTGTGTTCCCTTTGTCAGAACGCAGTAGAAACGGTACAACACATTTTCTGCGATTGTGCATACGGTCGAGGCATATTGAACCTTATTTCTATATGGTTCAACGGGTTATTCATTCCGCACAAGTATAAGAGTTGGTATAGGTGGCTAACTAGGCTTGGTAAGTGTAGAGGAGGCCAAAACAAGCTCATTCTGATTACCATGGCAGCTGCTGTGTATCGCATATTGGGTGAACGAAATTCCAGGATACATGAAGGAGAACATCTACTAGGAGAGATAGTGTTCAAGACAGTACAGATGGATATACGAAGTCGATTGAAGAGCAGTGGGCAAAGGAATCCTAACCTGCTGAGACTTCCACTCTTTATTATCATATTCAATTAACTTTCTGTACATAGGCTGGAAGCACTTAGTGTAGTTTGGTTGTAAAAATACACTGTTGGAATGCAACGCAACTAAGTAACTTTCCCAGAAAAATCGTTTTATTTCATAAATAACTATAATTAGCTTTTTTTATTATTTATTTAATTTTTTTATTAATATACCACGAATAATGTTCAAAGTTGTAAATAAAATATTTAAAATTAAAAAAATTAGTCTAAGAAAATATCATTTATTTTATTTAATATATGAGTAATATTGAAAAGCTGTAACAAATGTGGGTCGTATTGAAAAATTATAAAAGATTATGCGAAAAAGAATATTGCAAACATATTCTTTGGAGTTTGTGAATGGGTTAATGGTTGGAGAAGAATTACTGCATTTTGATATTGTGGATGAGTTTGCGGAGAATAAGTTTATTCAGTTGGAGATGGCCTTAGAGCATCTCCAACCGAACACCAAAACCAAAAATTTGGGGTAAATTACTCCAACCGAATACCAAAACTAAACTGAAAATGCGTCGGGTATTTTCTCTCTCCTCATTTGGACGGATGTTTGCGTTTGGAGTAGTTACTAAGCGATTGATCCTTTTTAATTGCATTAAGCACTTTACTTTCTTCTTGTTTTGTCTTTGTGTCAGAAAAACTGAAGATTGTAGAATATTACTTGTTGTCATTATTTTCTTCTTGTCTTTATTTTCTTGTCTTTATTTTATCTTGTAAATAATATCTGTAGGCTTTATTTTCTTCTTGTCTTTATTTTCTTCTTTGTCTTTGTCGATTTTTGGTTTTTCCCTTTATCTTACAAAATGATTGTAAAATAATTCTGTAGTCTAATTTGTAAAGTTGTAAAATATGTGTATAGTATTGAAATTTTTATAAATTTGTGTGAAAGTGAATATTACAAATAGTCTATTGAGTTTGAAAATGAGTTGAACAGTTGGAGAAAGAATTACTGCATTTTGAGTTTGAGAATGCGTTTGAGTTTGAGAATGCGTTTCTCGGTTGGAGATGGTTTTATGGATCCGATAATATAGTTTCTTTATAAACTGAGTATGATCATTTTTTTTCTTCCAGATGAATAAATCACTGATACATAAACCAAAAATGGATCAAACCCCAAAGAAAGAAGTCACCAACCACTCCACAGAACTCTTCCTCTCCAACAAAACCAAAAACACCAAAGAAAACCGTCATGACGTCATTGAAGAAGACTGCCACACCTTCCTTCAAAGAAAACACGTACCACGGTTCGCCATCGCGGATGCGGACGTCGATGCGATACAAATACATCGCATTATCGCGGCGCGGTCGCGGGCGATATTTTTATAAAAAGAATACCTGTAAGTAAATGTCAAATATGTTTTTTTAGGCAATATTTAAGGAATATATAATAAATGTATCTTGTAATATTTAATTTAAAAGCATCTATTTTGATATGTAGATATTTTGTATTTAATATAAATTAAAATTGTGTTGAGCTTTATATAAATATATTTACCATTAATACTATCTAATAAATAAGACTAATGAAAGAAGCCCAATATCATTAAACCTAATTAAAATTGCTTTGCCACCTCATCATCTTCTTCCGCATACCATCTTCTCTCACCAAAGGAAAGAAAAACCAGAAAAAGGTAAAATTTTTCACCCGAGACGGCCGAGTTATTGCCGATGCAACCGGCAACTCGGCCGCTCCGATCCGCGATGCCCGTTATCTCGCCGATATGCCCACTTTCTTGCCACGACAAATCCTTCTCCGATCTGACCAGTCTCTCCGGCACGGCGGGTGGCAAGACCGATCCGGCGCGGGCGAGACGGCCAATGTTGCGCCGATATGGCTAACCATGACACGTACCTCACGAGAGGGAAGCCCTTAAGCACCTCAAAGACGTTCTCTCTGCACCGCCGATGAACGCGCTTACGTCGACCTCCTCAAGTTCCTCCGGGCGAGGGACTTCAAGGTCCAAGAATACATAGCCATGCTTCTCAACTTCTATTATTCGAATGTATTCTAATTCATATTGATATTTCAAGTTGGGGATATTTTAGTAATTTTGTGTGAACAGCCCCTTCTACTTAATAAAATTACATGTGATTCCCTTATGTTAAAATCATCCCAAGTTTATTGCCGTTGAGAGCTGTATTTTCGTTATTTATATCATACCATGTAAACCACATGATAAGATCTGTGCTGGGTATTTAAAAGTAATTTTGTGTGTGGGGGGGGGGGGGGGGGGTGGTTGGGTTTAAATATTGATATATCTACACGTAAATACCAAAAGTATAAAAAAATTATCGATTCAGTCACCTGTCCGATAAATGCACCGTTTGGTGAGTATCATTTTAACATCTTTTGCCTAAATATGTATGTTACGCACTATATTACGTGTTTGTGTGATACATAATTCCTAAATATTTAATATGATATCTCTGTCAGCGTGAGTTATACTTTTTCAATATATTATGTAGTATCACAATACGTTTCACTATTGTACTTAAATTTCTTATAGGAGGTACCTTAAGACAAGCGGGTAACTATGTGTATTCTACTAAATACCTAATATACTGATAAGGAACTGATTTGCATCGTTTTTTATATTTTTGGTATTTTATAAAATTCCATTAATATTTGGGCTGGTGAGTTTGAATTTTTGTAAGAAAATAACTATCGGAATCCTACATTGAAAAAGTGAGTTAATATGACACACCTTAGATATGGTTGTGAATTTTATAAGTTCAAATTAAATAGTCAATATTATACCTCATGTGTACGGCTCGCGTTCGCGCATGGGGTGCGAACTCAGTTTACTCGTGTTCCACCCACGAATGAATGCTGAACCGAAACCAGCGTGTCTGAAATTCTTGCTCCGAACCCGAACTTCTCATTCCCCCTAAATTCGAAGTACCATAAGCACCTCTCACGTGGCACAAATTGTGCTACATCAATATATCTATAATTAAAGTAAATGCCTCAAATCTCACGAGTAGGAAAGAAAATGAACAAAAGTAACCTCAGTTTATGATAAAACGAACAAAAACCTAATCTAGGTCAGCAGCACAATGTAGTGAAAGCATTCCATTAGCATATCGCTTCCTCACCTTTCTATACTTCTCAAGAAGACAAACGTACCATTTTCTAACATCCTCAAACTCCACTTCACGACAAAACTCAGACTCAATCTCCAAAAACAGAGCTTCCAATGCATCCCTACATTCCATCAACTTACCGATATCATCGTGAGATAAACTCAAACAGAACGATCGTTCGTCCATTCCGACGCTGAGATGCTTCATCCACTGCAAACCATCTAGTGGATCTTCGCCCCTCTTCAGAGAAACCTCTAAATGCTTTACTACTTGCGAAAATTTCGACTCCTTTTCGATTACGCTGAGAAGACAGTCGAAAGTTGATCTCTGCCTGCAAAAGTTCCAATCTTTGGTCTCCGAAGAGGATGGAGCAGCGCCTACCAAACATGCCTTTCGAAAATTTGGATTATCATTCCCAAGTAGTTTTATTGCAATATGCAATAGCTTCACGGCTATTACATGTAGCTTACTCCTCTGTTTCTTACCCCAAATACACAATGCTACTTGAATGAAACCTTCCCACCTGTCATACAAATATCATTATTAGTGGGGACATGGAAAGATCATTACATCCTTTAATATAAATTGCAAAATGAAAACTACTTACTCAAATGGAGGCTCAATTTCGACCGCAAGAGTCAAATGTAAGGAGAATACAGAAGCATTATTAGTTTGTGCCTCATGTGGGAAACCTCTTGGTATATATAAGATGTCACCTTCCTTCAGCAAAATATCAAAACAATCATCAGCAATGCATATATCATCCTCTGCAAAATTTCTTGCATCACCATTAGATTCGTACAATCGGGGCAAAAGGGAATCAGATCGAGGATATATCTTCCACCTTTTAATGCCAAACAGTTGACAGACAAATACGCAGTGGTCATCACTATGCCTAGCTAAACCTTGGGAGTTAGGTGGTGTGAGATACATGTTAACGCCTGTAGAAGGTTGACCAAAGAGAGAGGCCAACTCATCAGCAACTTCAGAGATTGTTCGAAAGCGAAATTCCATTCCACGCAGTGCGACTGAGAACCCATCTTTCAATGCTTCTTCACATTTCGATATGTCGCTGAAATCGAAGATGTGAGGAGCTTGCTTCTGAAAATAGTGAGATTCTTTTCTTCCATGCTCTGTTTTCACCACACGAATGTCCTGATTGTATGTTATGAACTCACCGAGCTGATTCTTGATCTCTTCTATTACACGAAGAATGTCTGATTCATCTGATGCAATTGCTGGACAAGAGACAAAAGATTTTAGCATGGAAGGGATGAATGTAGACATTGCCCCTCCTTGTCTGAGATACTGAGTAAAAGGGCCGAAGATAGAGTCTTGCATTGGTGAGGCCTTTGAGGCATTTCTTACATGCATAGGAGATGTCTCCCATGTTTCCAATATGAACTGCTCGATACTGACTTCTCCCGAGCCAAAAATGCTTTTCTCAACTAGGTAAGAAACTTTTTGTCCCATGGATTCACTGAAACAAACAGACAACCTAAAGATAGCCTCACTCAAGTTGTTTCTGCTGATTTTATGTAAGAAGAGGTTGTGTCCAGCATTGCACCTTGAAAAAGAGGGGCACAAGCTCTGCTCGCGTGCTTTATCCAAGAGTTTTCTTAACAGTGTTAGAAATTTCTCGGAAAGATTGTTTCGCATAAGATGCAGCTTTTCGATTGTGGAGGAGTTGATGAAAGAAATAGCAGCTTCGAGTAGCAACATCTGATACTCATCGCCGTCCTCCGAGAACATAACATCCCAGAAAGACGGGGCTCCAGATATCTGAATAAAGCAAAGACTAATAAAAGTTCAGTCCGACAAAGAGTGAGCAGCTAAGCTAAGAATCATTTCAGTGCCATTGATGCGCCGGCATATAATTTCTTTCTAGTCAGGTGTTCCAAAAGTAAAATAATGCAGTTTCTTCCCACACGAGGCTCACTAACAAAATAGCAACCAAACTTCAATTTCTTGAAACTATAAACTCTATACCTAGTTTTCATCAACCTTCAAAGATGAAGATATAATAAAATCACTTATCTATAAAGGAAAAATAAAATCAGAAAACATACTCACATAAGCTTTTCAATCACAGCCAAATCAAGGAGCCTTTCATGACCAACTGCCGTGGTTGATAAATCCAACAATGCATTGCAAGCAGCCACAGCAGATTCCCTTTCTGAACTCCCCAACAATGAAATAAGGACTTTCACAGTTTCAACTTCTGAGGCAATCTGCTCATTAGCCTCAAAAGATTCCAGCGACGCGGCACCGATGAACTCTATGCACTTGCATACTATTTCAGCGTCACTAAGCAAACACAAATGAACAAAATAAATAGATAACACAAAGCTGCCAAATTTTGCAGACTGCACCTCATCGCATAATAATAACAGAGTAGGCCCACAAGTAAAGAAAATTACAGAATCCCAAAAGAAAAGATGTAGTTCTCAATCCACTTATAACACAAAATTAACAAACACCCACGATAAATTATCATTACCTGGTTCTAAGAATCGATGGAAACAACGAGAGGATTGGGGATAACTGAACATCTGGGAAGTGTGAGAACAGTTTGTCCAGGCATCTGCTGATAAGGGTTGTATCTCTGTCTCGAGATTTGGAGCAGAGTGATGCTAATAGCAGAGTAAATAGGCGCTTATTCTCATGTTCGTTTCTCCTCGCTTTCTTCTTCTTGATGTTAACGGCCATTCTTTTCCTCTTCATCTAGTTGTTTTCCTGCTTTAGGCTGCCCTGCGATTCGATTCCGACATAACCCTCGCGACCAAGATGTTTTTATGGTTTTAGGTGACGCCGATACATTTCGGGGAAATGCCGATACCGACGAGGAGACCGATATACCGGAACCGGAACATGCCCTGCGATTCGATTCCGACATAACCCTCGCGGCCAAGATGTTTTTATGGTTTTAGGTCACGCCGATACATTTCGGGGAAATGCCGACGACGAGGAGACCGATGTACCGGAACCGGAACAGACGAGAGCGACCGACGAGGGACCGAGCCAAGCTTCTACGGCGACGACAAGAAGGAAGCAACAACCGCGTGGTCGGCGGTCTAAGGTATGGAATTTTTTCGACTTAGAAATGGATAAAAATAATCCCGCTTCAGGTACCGCTTATTGCAAAATGTGCCGCCACTCCTACACAATTAAGATCAGACCGAATTAAGGCGGGACGGGCTCGATGAAAAAACACCTACAAAGGGCGCATAATTTCGGGGACGATCTAGAGCCGGTAGGAACCGAACCCCGACAACAACAAATAAACGTAAGTACGGGTAAGAATTTTGTTATTACTAGGGAAATTTCTAAAAAACATTAGTTAAATTCGTAGTTATGTGTGAAGAACCCTTTTGCATTGCGGAAAGTGAAGGGTTTATCGAATTTACGAGTACGATACAACCCGGATTCCATAACGTGACCCAAAAAACCCTTAGGAAATATGTCTGAGAAACTTGTAAGGAATATCAAACTAGCTTAATTAGTCATTTAGCCAACATTACGTGTAGGATTAGTTTGACTACCGATATTTGGACTAACATTACGTCGCAATCTTATTTAGTCGTCACCGCCCATTGGATAGATGAAACATGGACCATGCAAAAACGTATTCATTCCCTAGATCCCTTAGATTCGCAACATAATGCCACTACGAGGTTAATAAATATTGTACTCAAGATAAAATTATGTCTATCACCTTAAATAATGCTAGCGCGAACAACGTAGCGATAGGGATCCTTCGTAGGCATCTTAGGTTACCCTTAGACGGCAAATTATTACATGCTAGGTGTGCTTGCCATATTGTTAACTTGTGTGTGCAATGTGCTTTTGACGAAATTTTGGATATTGTAGAAAAGTTTAAGGTAATAGGTAAGTTACTTCGGGAACGCCGCTACGGAACGTCATGGAAGCAAACCGTCCTTGCCGCCGGCCTCACATACAAGAAGTTTCCGTTGCCAGTCCCGACTAGGTGGAACTCGTTGTACCACCTCCTCAGCACATTCATGCGCTACAAGGACTTGTTGACGCCTTTTTGGAACGAGGTCGCAGTCGGCAACACCTCCAGGTATGAATTACGACAACTTGATTGGGATATTGTAGGTTTGGTCGTGTCCATACTTGAAGTGTTCGCCGAGGCTACGGAGAAATTTTCCGGAGTTCACTACCCGACGTCCCCATTATTCGTCCCGAACCTCTTCGCGATGTGCTACAAGTTCGTGGGGTATCGCAACAGTCCATACTTTGGTGGTTTCATCCAAAACATGGAACAGAAGTTTGGGAAGTATTGGGAAACCATCCCAATAGTACACGGTTTGTTGGCCTTACTCGACCCTAGTTGCGGTGTTGATACATTTGATATTTTTTTCGAATATTATGCTCAGTTTCTTGGAAAGAAAGCGGACGACCAAAAGGCATCAATACACGATTCTCTCCAAGAACTTTTTTCTGTTTATGCAGCTGAGCAGGGACATAGTGTGGAGCAACCCGTACCAGCAAGCGAAGCCGGTTCGTCGGAAGGAGGCGGCGGCGCAATGGGACTACTACGAAGATTGAAGGCACAAAAGACGAAGACCAAAACGCGTGCGTCGGGGTCGAACACGAATGAGATCCAGCTCTACCTGAGCCACAACTTCCAGACTCCAGAAGACTTCGACGTTTTGGCCTGGTGGAAGTCGAACGCGACTCTTTATCCGACCCTCTCCGCCGTCGCTCGAGACGTTTTAGCCGTGCAAGCGTCTAGCGTCGCCTCCGAGTCCGCATTCTCTACCTCCGGGCGAATTATCGGCGACAGGCGCGCGAGCCTTAACCCGACTTCCCACGCAATGTTAACGTTATTGAAGGATTGGTATTTGGCCGAATCGAAGAACCGACGGGAGAACGCCATCGACGAGTTCCGTTCTTCCAGTTCGGACGAAGACGAAGAGGCCTCTAACATAGTTTTAGTTAATAGTCAAGTAGAATAAATTGTATTTTCGTTTTAGAATTTTTTTTTCCTTTTTTGTAATTTTTAGGTATTTTTTTCTTTCTTTTATGTTTTTATTTGTATTTTTTAGGTAGTTTTTTTTTTTTTGGTAATTTTCTTATGTTTTTTTTTGTTTTTTTTAATAAAAGTTTTGGATATTTTCTAAAGAATTTTTTCAAAGTAAAAATAAAAAAAAATTAAATGGGCCGGTTCCGGTTTGGAACCGGAACCGGCCCAGTACAGGCCCGGGGGTTCTAAGTGTGGTTCTGGTCCGGTCCCGAGAAAATGATCCCGGAACCGGAACCGGCCCCACTGCAGAATCGGTTGAACCGGAACCGATGGAACCGGAACCGGTAGAACCGGCCCAATCCGTCCCAAAGCCCACCACTAAGTCATAACAATCACCAATTATTTGCATTGATAATGTGACAAAATCGTATAATGGTGAACGAGCTAGGAGACATGCGAATTTAGAGTATTTGCATTTTGCAACTTATAATCTATACTATATAAAAGTTGGATGTGGACTCTCATTAGAAATACAATGACTCTTTTAGGTCTATATGGGTTGTAATTACACATCCATTTATTTAGTTAATAATAAATTATACTAATAACTGTTATAATTAAAATAAAATTATCGCCAAAACTAGTTAAGTTAATAGGATAGAGCCCACTTAAATTAAGATGAGAGAGTTTTTGACGATTGATGGCAAATGTTTTTATAGACAAATCTACACATAAATCCCCATACCCCAAACTCTCAATCAACTAACTCCCCCCTCACAATATATTTATCACTAAACTCCCCATTTCAAACATTTAACTCACATATCTACCTAATGGACAATTATACCCTTGCAAAACATAAATATTACAAAATAACCAATTGAATTCAATAGCCACTTCTTTCATTGTAGCTTTCAAGCATTACAGAGAACGAGTAAGCATCCACGAGCAAGCTTCCACCATTGTTGAACACGTAATAAGGAACGAGCGAGAGCTTCTGTAAGATTCGTTTTTTTTTTTTTTTTTTTTTGCATTTTGGGATTATTGTAGAGCGAAAAGCTATGATTGGCATTTCTTTAAGGATTCCATGCCGGGCTATGTTTAATACTTTGATTAGCGCTCGAATTTGGGGTTTAGAGCTTAAAATGGGGGTTTTATTTTTCGTTTTTTCGATGTGTGATTTTGATATCTTTCAGATTAGGTTTTTTGAGCTTCTATCACGCTTTCGATGAAACCAAAGGTATTGATTTGTGACTGTTTTGGTACGAGACTTGGTTGCTTCTGGGTACTATTAGTTTCAATTTTTATAATTTGTGTCTGTTCTGTGTATATTATCTAGGCTAAATTTTTCACACCCCCTGCCTGCTTCTGGGTACACTGAAGCTTTAGCTTGTGTGGTGAAAGTTTTAGCGCATGTCTTCTCCTATTTGTTGTGCATTTTCATCATCGGTTGTGTTTTTTGTTAAGTGATGTTATGTATTTAAATTGGCAGCATGTCTTCTAATTCAAAGAGTTCTGTCAAGGACTTAAGATACAAAAGTCAGACTTGTAAATGTGGTCAGGTGGCTGTGATTCGAGTTGTCGGTGCTATGAAATCCACAGAAGGTAAATTATTTTGTAATTGCAGAAATGGAAATTGTGATTTTTTAGTTGGTTGAATCCAATAGATAGTCACATTGAAGATGATACGTCTGATAGTAAAGATGTGCAATCAAAAAGATCTCTCAACACAGAGCGTATTGGCGACCTAATAGATATATGTGATGACTTGGCGAAAAGAATTGGGGTGCTCAAAACCAATGGAAAAGTGCAAACGTACATCTTTGTAGTCATTGTCATAGTAATTACTGTGATAATTTTCAAGTTGTCATATGGTTAAGGATTGGTGTACTTCACTCTTGTTCTTTGTAATACAAACCTTGTTATGTAATGCGTTGAACTCTTTGTAGCATCAGACCGTTGTAGTACCAGTATATAGATATTTGTAGTACCAATATATAGTTGTTCATAGTACCATAACGTATGCTAGTGCAGTACCCTGCGTAGGCTACTTGTAGTATCTTTTTTCGTACAACGTTTTTAATTTGTTGAAAACACGTTGATCCTTGTGAAAATAAGACACGAGAGCTTCAAAATACAGTACATAATAAAAATTAAACACATGGTAACATAAACATAAACAATATCATCCAATAAATCGAATATCTTGACTATGAAGTAAGATGTTGATAATAGTATCATATAAGTAGAAAGAAAGTTGGCGTTTCAGTGTAATAATCCTTATTCTAAATGTTAAACCAAATATTGATACCAAATGATCAAATAGTACATATAACTATGGTAACATAGTCAAGAACAAAAAATAATTCGGACAGCGTCGAAAAATTCCTACCCAAATTTGTAGTACCAATATACATATATTTGTAGTACCAATATATATATATATATATATATTTCCGTGGTACCATCTCGTATGCTAGTGTAGCACCATGCCTAGGTTACCTGTAGTATCTTTTCCGTATTACGTTTATAACTAACGAAATTCCTATCCTAATGTGTAGTACCAATATACGTATTTTATAGTACCCAAATATAGATGTTTGAGGTCGCATATCATAAGCTACTGTAGTACCATGCCTAGGTTACTTGTAGTATCTTTTCCGTACCACGTTTTTAAAAAACGAAATTACTATCCTAATTTGTAGTACCAATATACATATACTTATAATACTAATATATAGATGTTTGTGATACCATATCATAAGCTAGTGTAGTACCATTTGAGTAGGTTTCTTGTAGTATCTTTTCCGTTCCCCGTTTTTAATTATCGAAAATACGTAGATTATTGTGCAAATAAGGCATGAGAGCTTCCAAATTACGGCACATAATAAAATTAAACACACGGTAACATAAAATTATGAACACTAACTTTCAATCGATAAAAAATTTTACTATGTCGTAAGATGTTCTTACTAGTATCATAATAAGTAGAAGGAAAGTTGGGGTTTCAACGTAACAATCCCTAATTCTAAACACTAACCCACCAATATTGATACCAAAGAATCACTATAGTATTTATAACTATGGTAACATAGTCAAGGACCAAAAATAATTCTGACGGCGTCGAAAAATTCCTACCCAAATTTGTAGTATCGATATACATATATTTGTACTACCAATTATATATACGTTCGTCGTACCATATCGTATGCTAGTACCATGCACATGTTACTTGTAGTATCTTTTTCGTACCACGCTTCTAATAAACGAAATTCCTATCCTAATTTGTAGTACCAATATACATATAATTGTAAGATATTTGTGATACCATATCATAAGCTAGTGTACTACCATGAGTAGGTTTCTTGTAGTATATTTTCCGTACCACGTTTTTAATTATCGAAAATGCGTAGATTATTGTGCAAATAAGGCATGAGAACTTCCAAATTTACGGCACATAATAAAATTAAACACACGGTAACATAAAATTATGAACACTAACTTCCAATCGATAAAAAACTTGACTATGTCGTAAGATGTTCTTACCAGTATCATAATAAGTAGAAGGAAAGTTGGGGTGTCAACGTAACAATCCCTAATTCTAAATACTAACCCACCAATATTGATACCAAATAATCACTATAGTATTTATAACTATGCTAACACAGTCAAGGACCAAAAGTAATTCGGATGGCGTCGAAAAATTCCTACCCAAATTTGTAGTATCAATATACATATATTTGTACTACCAATATATATACGTTCGTCGTACCATATCGTATGCTAGTGTAGTACCACGCATAGGTTACTTGTAGTATCTTTTCCGTACCACGTTTTTAATAAACGAAATTCCTACCCAAATTTGTAGTACCAATATACATATATGTATAGTACCAATATATAGATGTTTGTCGTACCATATTATAAGCTAGTTTGTACCATGAGTAGGTTACTTGTAGTATCTTTTTCGTACCACTTTTTAACTAATGAAATTCCTACCCAAATTATGGTACCAATATACATATATTTGTAGTACCAATACATAGATGTTTGTGGTACCATATCATAAGCTAGTGTAGTACCATGAGTAGGTTACTTGTAGTATCTTTTCCTTACCACATTTTTAATTATCGAAAATGCGTAGATTATTGTTCAAATAAGCTATGAGAACTTCTTTACGACACATAATAAAATTAAACACTCGGTAACATAAAATTATGAACACTAACTTTCAATCGATAAAAAACTTGACTATGTAGTAAGATGTTCTTATAGTATCATAATAAGTAGAAGAAAAGTTGGGGTTTCAACGTATCAATCCCTAATTCTAAACACTAACCCAACAATATTGTTATCAATAATCAGTAAAGTATTTATAACTATGGTAACATAGTCAAAGCCCAAAAATAATTCGGACAGCGTCGAAAAATTCCTATCCAAATTTGTAGTACCAATATACATATATTTATAATACCAAATGTATATGTTCGTGGTACCATATCGTTTGCTAGTGTAGTACCATGCCTTGGTTACTTGTAGTATCTTTTCCGTACCACGTTTTTTAACTAACGAAATTCTTATCCTAATTTATAGTACCAATATACGTATATTTGTAGTACCAATATATAGATTGTGATACCGTATTATAAGCTAGTTTGTACCATAAGTAGGTTACTTGTAGTATCTTTTCCGTACCACGTTTTTAATTAATGAAATTCCTACCCAAATTTGTAGTACCAATATACATATATTTGTAGTATCAATATATATCTATATATATATATATATATATTCGTGGTACCATATCGTATGCTAGTGTAGTACTATACGTAGGTTACTTGTAGTACCATGGTAAGAAGCTGAAACAAAAAATAACTTTCAGCATTAATATGATCATAAGTCACTAACAAACACAATACAAAACAACTTTATTGGATCATCAGCAATAACACGACATCATAGCATTAATATCATTCATCTACCAACAGTTGTTATAATATCACCATATAGGGTATACAGTGTTGGGTTGGTTCTTATATGGGATATTATACAATTTTGGGTCATTATATTTGATCATTGTAAAAATAAGACAGTAACTTTATATGTCGGAATATCTAGATCTCCGATCAGTTTTTCCAACAAAATAAGTGGGATATAATATATATTTCATGAGCAATGATTTCTATATTGTCTTTAGTTGTATTCATCTTTGGGTTATTAGGATCGATTAATGTGTTTAGAGGGGGTGAACAAACACTTATTAGATTTTTTGGTTTTGACCGGATAAGGTCAAATACCGGTGCTTGATATTTTCGTGTGCTAACTGGTGCCGAAGAAACTAGTCGGTTTTGAACTAACACCGGATGTGTAACGTGATGTGTGTGTGTGTTTGCGGTATGCACAAAATTTGTTTCTGAAAGTTCGGAGCAAATTCTCCTACGCCTCCCATTCTTCTCCGCAAGGAAGGTATCACTAGAAGTCTTGGTTTACAACCTTTGTCGTACAACCTCCATAGCTGGACTCGCACAATATAACCCTCATGGCTATACTTAGCTAACTAAACCCTAGGTACCTCTAGACAGCTTTTTACAGTCCGTCTTTTTCAAGAGCTTTTTACAGTCCCTTGAGATAATTCATTTACTAACCGGTTTGGTATAGTACAGTGAAGACAACACCTAAGTACTTTTCTTAGCTTTGAAAGTTTGAGCTTGATCTCTCGTTCTTAAAAATTCTCAGCAAAGTGTCGTAAGGTCTTCAGCTTGCTTTCCCTCTATTTATAGCTAGGTTTGAAGTTGAAGACCGTTGGGAGATAGCTCTTGTGTACCGAACAAAGCATTTATTAGCTTTACCGAAAATGGGCATGTCCGGTCTTCGCAGCAATTCGCGTTGTGCCATTGCTTTATTCCTTATTAAACTTGGCTTGACTTCAACTTGGCTCTAGCTTGCAGCCTTGTATTAAATGTTTGTCAGAAGTCTTCAACTTGACGCGCCTCAATAGTATTTGAATTTGTTCGTGGCACGTCAGGCAGTCCGGTCTTTGTAATTCCAGATTATCCAAGAACACTTCAACAGATTAAACCTTCGTAGAATGTGAATAGTGTGCTTTAGAGGTTTAGTGTTGAATACGTGAGATTTTAGCAAAATGGAAACTTAGTTAATGATTGTTAGGGTTTAAGCTTAAATACCTTGAGAGGTATTTAAGCTTATTGGGCCCCTAATAAGCCCATTACAAACACAAACACACTACATAAATAAAACATAGAAAGTACACTGCAAAGATATATCAAGACTTAGAATAAATATTTTGGACACTTTTAAAATATTCCTAACATTCTCCCCATAAGTGTCCAAAGTACATATGAGCCTATTCTCTAAGTCTTCACTTCTTCTTTTTCTTTGAGCGAGGAGGAGGTGGAGGTTCCCTGTGGGCCAAGTAGGTCTTCCTGAATCCTAGGGCGTGCTCGAACTGTCTGATGTCATTCCGAAGAACAATTCGATATCTGATCTTTTCAACGAGTTTCCGTAGAACTTCCTTTTCTTCTAGTTCCGTGCCTTCTAATTTGTCGTCTTCAGAAACTGTCTTCTTCTTGTCACAAATTGGTTAAGGATAATCTTCAATGTTCCA
Source organism: Craterostigma plantagineum (assembly GCA_027422505.1). Classification (NCBI taxonomy): domain Eukaryota; kingdom Viridiplantae; phylum Streptophyta; class Magnoliopsida; order Lamiales; family Linderniaceae; genus Craterostigma; species Craterostigma plantagineum. Next base: position 110,918 of record JAPQWV010000986.1, read on the forward strand.
TCTGAAAATTTGGAGGCATCTGATAGAAGGAACACTTGTAATTCCTGTTTCTGAGCTTGAAGGTAAGTGACCCCAGGAGATGGTTCAAGAAAGATGTATCCCTCTCCATACTTGTCGAGATCCTTATAGCTGTTAAGCGGACAAGTTAGGTTGACTTTGCTCATATTGATTTCCAAGGCCATTTGGAAGTCATGTGATGCAAAGTACTTGATCTGTCTCAGCATGCACTCTTTGATAGCTCTGTAACCATCTCTTTTTGTGTGAGTGTCAACGGTGAACTTGTTGCGATAAATATTGTAAAGCTTGTTGAGTTCGCCCTGTGGGAAGTAGGGAAGATCTGCTTCTGTGTATCTTTCGACTTTCCTGTCATATCGATCAAAAGAAATTTCTGTACTGGCTGTTCGACATCTGCTTCTGGGAAGTAGGGAAGTAGGGAACATTCTCAACATATCTTCCTACCGCCCATTCCACATCCTTGACATCACAGATGGCTGCTTGGTCTCTGAGGTATTTTCTGTACTGATCCCTATCCATACCTCGCTGGGCTAAGCCTTCCCAGAGCATAATCTGATGACTAAGTCCCCTAGCCGTCCCTTTTAAGTGCATTAGGCCTCGAAGATTCAGCTTGTTGACTCCCTTTATTTCTTCCTCCTTCCGCCAGATCTTTGGATAGAGATCCTCAAGAAAAGGTGCCTTGATCTTCGCGTTCCTCCAACGGGTTTCTATGAACTCGTAGCCCGGCATCGGTTTCTCGGGCACTTGATGTCGAAGGAGTTCTGGAAGCTCTGGAAGATCTGCCTCAGGATTTTCTCCTTGCTCCTCTTCCTCTCGCTCAATGAAACAGAGGTCTGCTGCCCCCGCCTTCAAAATTTCGCGAACATTTTCAATTCTAAGGCGGGACTCTTCTTCTGTCTCTGTTCTCGTCATCCATTCCTCTTCTAAGATGTATCTGTCGATGTAGCCTTGAGGATCATTTGAACGAGGGTTTGTGGTTGTTTGGACTGATTGGGTGGAGATCCTCAGAGAGCCAGACTCTGCTTCGCCAAGGGAAATTGTCTGGTTCGGCCCTGGCGTAGCTTGTCTGCCCCTAGAGGACCTTGGTGGTGGGTTGGATTGTCGGGGAGAACCTCCTCCACGAGTTTGAACACCGCGTCCTCGTCCGCCGAGAGTGATTCTTGGTCTCTTCTCCCCCATAGGACGATCCTGATCATCAGTATCGTCATGACGACGCTTTTGACTTGAGCCTTCTTGACGACATGTGGTTGGGTCAGGTATGATTCCACCTTTAATCAGCTTTTTGTAGAAATCTTCTTCTTCCGGTGTCTGCTGTTTGTCGAGGGTAATAATGCAAGAGATATCTACATCGAAGAGCTCAAGTAGAGGCATGTTGTATGGACTGGGTTCAGACGGTACTCGTGGTGGTGGTAGTGAGATGAGGCGAGGCTGTGACGGTTGGTCTACCATGGGTGCCTTTTCTTTGTCCGTGGAGGCTGATTGCATGGCATCCTTAATGAGTCCTCGAACCCGTGGTAAGGTCACGGATTCAAAGAACTCAAAAAGGCGGTTTTCCAGATAGGCCGTCGTCACAGTTAGGGGAGTTGGGGTTGGTGCACCGGCATCACTAGGATTTGCCGTTATCACACGTTCAGAACTAGGTTCTGTACGGTGGCCCTTGTCAACCGAAGTCGGATGGACTTCAGTTTCCACGGGTCTTCCGACCTCTCCTTGCGACACATCTTTCGGAGATGGTGCTCGGGTCGTTGTGGCCACGTCAGTGTGACGGGCTTGGGTGGAGCTGTCACTGAGATCGCCAAGGCGTCTCATTAGCACGCATCCAGAACTAGGTTCTGGTCGATGGCTCGATGATGAGCTGCTGAGGTCATCATCATCGGTGAGACTTCCGTCCAATCCTCGAAGGGCCTCGATCTGAGGCTCTTCTATGGACGTTGATGCCTGAGGACAAGCAGAGATCCGGGCTGTGTCGTGGGAATAGTTATGATTTGTTGTGGAATGGACACAAAAGCCGAGGCGAATGTGAAAAGGGGGGTTCTGAGGATTTTGAGACACTTGCCTGTTGGGAGACAAGCGAATGGTCGGGTTCGGGTTGCTCGTGCACCGGTGGGTCAATGTCGGTGTCTTTTATCCTAGAGGGTGACCCGGCCTTTTCTGACTGAGCTAGTGCAGTCGTAGTTGTCTCGGGAACATCTATTAGTGGTTGTTCGAGTCGTTCGGCATGTGGTTGTTCCTCGAGCAATTGTTCAGGTATGGTTTGTTCAGAGGATGGTGGTGGTTGGTCAGGGATTGCTTCTTGAGATGTAGTCTGTGGTGCGTGTGGGACAAATTCGGTTTCTGTGGTTTCTCTCAGTATCTCACTTGTTTGTTCTCTCTCTCTCATTTCTACTCTCTCAGTCTCACTAACCCCTGGGTTAGACTCGGGTGGGTCGGCCTGAGTCATGGGGTGTGGAATGTTGTAATTTTTGCAGTATTTTTCAATGTCTTATGGGGTAGCTCGTAGTAAGGTAGCGCGCGGAATGGGCATCGGTTTTCGTGAGTATTTCTCATCCGTTTTTCCTTTTTGAAGAAATTTGAGTTTGGGTGGGGTGTAGTTCTCTTCTTGCGGTCGTGGTGGTATCCCCGGTGTTGTAGTCATAAAGTGGTGGATCATCAGTGAAAACCACCGGGGATAGGGTAGATTCTGTGTCTTCTTCGATTTGGATTTTGATCTCTGATGAAGCTGATCGTCCAGGTCCATTCCTATTAGCTTGGCATAGTCGTAACCTTTCCTGAAGACGACCCGTGAAAGATTCGGAGAATCGTGATGTTGCATCGGTCCCATCCGGAGTGCATTGGTGAGAAGCACTTGTTGACAATTGCAAAGAGGGTTCGCCATGGGTGTGGAATCGTAGATTGTTGAAAACGGGAAACATACTCGAGTGAGCTGTAGTAACCCATTTTCAACATATCTGCGATTATCTCGTTCTCGGATGCCACTTCTTCATATTCTGGTTGACTTGGCAGCCGAAGAATTTGTCGTAAGAAATCCTTTGTGATTCTGACAGTCTCGTTTGCTATTTTGGCTTCATAGTAGGTGGTGTTGTCTTGCGAAATTTTGGTAGTCATAGTTCCCCAGAACTGTTGAAGGTACACGGTAGGTACGGGAACTGATGCAGAGAAGGCGTATCCCAGATGGTGGTTTCTCAGGGTGGATGGTATGATCTCTTCCTTACACTTGAAAGTATTCAAGTCGATTTGAAAGTTGTTGTCCTTGATACCAATCCATTTCGAGGTAGAGTAGACGAGATCTGCTGGAGTAGTCATTCTGTCGAAACTGCAATTCAGACAGAAAACGAATTGTGAATGAAGTATTATATGAGGATATGTGTAATTAAAAAAATTTTGTTGAAGTAACGAAGAACTGTTCGGCCCAAAATTTTTCAAAGTGTTTTTCACGAATGTAAAGTTTTGAAATTTTGATTAAGTGAGTTTCGCGAATTGAAACGGACTTTCAAACGGTTTCAAGATTTGTTTTTGCGAATTAGTTTTGAAATTGAAAGTTTTGATAAAGTGAATTTCGCGAATTGAAATTTGGTTTGCGAACTTGATGATGTACAGGTCTGTGAAGACTGAAGTTTATTTAAAAACTTTTGCTAAGTCCGTTTTGCGAATTAGTTTTGAAAATTGCGAAGATTCAATTTGCGAATTGACTAAGTCAGGGTTTGCGAACTTGATTTTAAAATACTTGTAAAATGTAGTTCGAAAAACTAGTTCGCAATTAAGAAATTTTGCGAATTACATATTTTGCGAATATGGAGATTGGCATATCTGTCAAAGGAATTTCGCGAATCGATTTAGAACTTTTAAAAAAAAATTCGCGAAGTGTGAATTGACAGTTCGCGAATTGCGAATGAGAAAAGATTTGCGTTAACAGATTGCGAATTCGACAGTTCGCGAATTGACATTAGTTCGCGAAAGCATTTTACAAACCCATTTTACGAATTCATTTTGCGAACTTATTCAACAAATTGATTCGCAAAAACACTTTTTCTCTTCGCGAATCAGGAACAGAAAGATCTAAAAGTAAATTTTTCGAAAAAACCCAGAAACGAAAAACTATTCGCAGAACATTGATTTCAAATTCGACATTGAAAAATCCTGTCTACACAGTTCGTACTCATTTATCACGGTAATCATCTAAACTAAGTACGAGTTTATTTCACAATAATCATATAAAACACACAAGATCACATAATAAACACAGAAAAACGAACTCCCTGTTCTTTTCCGATGTCGAACCTGCAAAAACGAAGAGAATACACGAATAATTAAAATTTAAGGACTGTTTCTTCCTTACCTCAACGAAATCTGTGAGTGTGTGGGTGTGGACGGGAAGCACAGCAACGAAAATTCAATAATCTAGTTGAGTTCGACGCGTTTGAGAGATTTTGAGATTTTTAGGGTTCGTAAAATCTGATTTGGGGAAGTCGCGAATTAGATAAAGGAAATTTCGCGGGCCGAAAGATAAAGATTTGGGTTAAAACTGGGCCGCGAAATGTTTAGTTAAAAGAGCCCACTATTTCGAATTATGATTTCGCGAATTGTCCACTAAGAGTTTGGCGAGTTATGATTTCGCGAATTGAGCTTTCGATTCGCAAACTAGTATAGTTTGCGTACTTTTGCGGGCCTGCAGATTTGGGTCGCAAAAAATATTGTAATGTGAAGTACGCGAACTTAATTTTAATAATTGATTTGCAAAATGACCTAGGAAGAAAAGGTAAGTGTACGAGATTTTCAACTTACCAAAGATACCAAGTAATCTAGTAATGACCCAAATACTACCAATTTGGCTCGATCAATCACTAGGATAGCATCAAATCTATGAGTTTTTCAAGATCGATTTTCATGATACGATATCCTTATGGAGAAGAAAAATCGTCGCCTTAGTCAAAAATTCGTCTTAATGTCGGGACAATAAATGACGTAAGTTTCCTTCGTGTTTATAAATAGATATGTCTCAAATCTCATTGAAGTACCTTACATTTAATAACTACCTCATCCCTTATTTTTCTCGTTTACAGATGAATTGGCAAAAGCAGGAAGAAGATAAGAAGCTCGAGGAACAGGCAGAATTAAGACGTAACTTTGAGCATAATTTGAATATGCTGGTTTGTGAGATTTTCCTTCTTTTGAGCTTATTCGTTGTTTTACTTGCTATTCTGCTTTGGGTCTTAATATGGCATATGAGTTTTAAGAGTTATCTGCGTATTATGAATGTTTTATGTGTTTGAGAGAGTTGTTCGTGTTTTGAAAAATTTTATGTATTTGTTGAAAAACTCCCCCTAGATACAATGCCTATCGAGTATCTTAAAAATTGAATGATTGATGAATTCACTTTCTCCCCCTCGATGCATGGATATAGCATTGCTCCCCCTCGATGTAACGCCATCAGCATTGGCGCTACATCGACTTATTGGAAACAAGAAACAATTATTGAAAATTAAAAAGTTAAACTTAAAAAATAAAGTCCTAATTAACTAATTAACATAATAAACACGCACAGAATAAGAGAGAAGTGAAACATAGCAAATAGATAAATATTGAACTGTAGGAAGGCATAATCGAAATTAAAAATTGAGGTTCAACATTCCCAACTTTGCAACTAAGAATTGGAAGCGTTTTTCATCCAATGCTTTTGTAAGCAAATCGGCTAGTTGAATCTCTGTATTGACAAAGTACATTTCTGTTATGCCTCTTTCTACATGGTCCTTTATGAAGTGATATCGAAGATCTATGTGCTTAGTGCGTGAGTGATGAACAGGGTTACATGTAATTGCGATAGCACTCTTGGAATCACAGTAAATAGGAATTTTATTTAGATGAAACCCGTAGTCCCGTAGTTGAGTTCTGATCCACAAAATTTGTGAGCAGCAACTTGCTGCAGCAACGTATTCTGCTTCCGCCGTGGAAGTTGACACACAATTTTGTTTCTTCGAGGCCCAACATACAAGCTTGTCGCCTAGTAATTGGATGTGTCCAGAAGTGCTTTTTCTGTCTAGTCTGCAACCTGCAAAGTCTGCGTCAGAATACCCTATTAGTTTCATATTTGAGTTCTTAGGATACCACAGTCCAAGGTCTGGTGTTCCTTTCAGATACTTCAAGATTCTTTTGACAGCATGAAAATGTGACTCCTTGGGGTTAGCTTGAAATCGAGCACAGAGGCATGTAGAGAATAAGATGTCTGGTCGACTGGCTGTGAGGTAGAGCAGTGATCCAATGATCCCTCTGTAATGAGTGACATCTATAGGTTCACCTAAGTGATCTGCATCGAGGGAGCATGAGGTGGACATTGGTGTGCTTGATGTTTTGCTCTTGTCGATCCCATATTTTCTGAGAATATCGTGGATGTACTTTGATTGATTGATAAAAATCAAATCCTGAAGTTGTTTGGTTTGTAATCCGAGGAAGAATGACATTTCTCCCATCATACTCATTTCAAATTGTGATTGCATCAGAATGCTAAATTCTTCACAAAGTTTAGGGTTAGTAGAGCCAAAAATGATATCATCCACGTAGATTTGCACAAGCATGATATCAACACCGTCTTTCTTTACGAACAAAGTAGTGTGAATTTTCCCTTTAGTGAAACCTGAGGAGATAAGAAAGTCGGAAGCACCTCATACCAGGCCCTTGGAGCTTGTTTAAGTCCGTAAAATGATTTGTCGAGTTTGTAAACAAAGTCGGGATGATCAGCATTGAGAAATCCGTCTAGCTGTGACACATACACTTCTTCTTTCAGAATTCCGTTCAAGAAGGCTGTTTTACATCCATTTGATAGACAGTAAAGTCTTTGTGTGCTGCATATGCAAGGAATAACCTAATAGCTTCGGTTCTGGCTACAGGGGCAAACGTTTCATCGTAATCAATTCCTTCCTGTTGATTATATCCCTTAGCAACGAGCCTGGCTTTGTTTCGAACTACAACACCATCTTCATCCTTTTTGTTTTTAAATACCCACTTTGTTCCGATCACAGTCTTCCCTTTTGGACGAGGAACTAAGTTCCAGACTTTGAGACGTTCGAATTGATTAATCTCCTCTTGCATAGCCACTATCCAGTTAGGATCCCGTAGTGCGTCAACTACTCTTTTAGGTTCTGTTTGGCTCAAGAAACAGGTGAAATTACATTCATTTGAATGTGATCTTCTAGTCGTTACTCCTGTATTGGGATCTCCTATTATTTGATCTGTAGGGTGATGTCACCCATTTCTTTTCGTGGGGTAATGTCGTTTCGTCTATTTGCGATTCCTCACTTAGTGGATAGTCGATTGCAGTCGCGGTAGTGTTGCCGGCTGAAGTTGAAGAGGAGGCCTCTGTCTGCGTTGTTGTCAAAGTTGTTGGGATCGAGGCTTCTGCATCTGAGGGAGGAATTGTCTGGTTAGGAATAGGTTCTGAATCATGAGTTGACGAACTAGGACTGGATTCAGTATTTGGAAAGGGATCGGTGGATGGTCTTGTCTGATTTTGAGATATATATATGTTCAAAAAGTAGATCCAGATCCAGTTCCTCTTGAGCTCGTTGAGTGAAGCATGTGGGGTTGCTTTGTCCAGAATTGTCAGTTGCTTGTTGATCTGGCTTCAAACTTCCTTTGTCCGATCCCGGTTCTGAAGAGTTCCGTTCAGAGGCATCTCTCGAACACTCTCCTTCTTCTTTATGAGAGTGAATAAGGTGTGGTGTTCTAGATACTTGTCCCAAACTGCTATGTCCAGTAGAAAGTTCGAGTCCCTCATCAAAGGTGACATTTATACTTTCAATGATCATCCTTCTGTCTCTGAGAAATATCCTGTACGCCTTAGATTGTGCAGAGTAGCCTACGAAGATTCCTTCAGTTGCTTTTGGATGAAGCTTGGACTTGTCTTCGCGGTCGTTGGCGACGAAGCACTTGCATCCAAAAATTCGAAAATGGGCAATGTTGGGCAATCTTCCGTTTATGAGTTCATAGGGCATCTTACCAAATCTTAGATGAATGTTTGTGCGATTCTGCATATAGCAAGCAGTATTCATTGCTTCAGCCCAAAAGAAATGAGGTAGTGATGATTGGATGATCATTGTTCGGTCAGCCTCTACGAGTGTTCGATTTTGCCTTTCGACAACCCCATTTTGTTGAGGTGTGTAAATGGCAGAAAATTGTTGAGTAATCCCTATGGATTCGTAGAAGTCACTGAGCTGTTGATCTTGAATTCTGTTCCATTGTTTGATCTAACTATTTTAACACTGCTCTGGAGTAGGTTCTGTGTTGTTCTGATTAGGTTTGGAATATGTTCGACTGTCTCTGATTTAGTTCGTAAGAAGCGTACCCAAGTATATCGGGAATAGTCGTCGACGATAACCAGCATATACCGCTTTCCACTTATGCTTTCAGTTCGCATCGGGCCACACAGATCCATGTGTAAAAGCTCTAGAGGATGTTGAGTGGATGCTGTGTGTTTTGTAGGATGTGAAGCTTTCTTCATTTTTCCTTTCTCACAAGCAGAGCACATATGCTCTTTTTGGTACTTCAGTGGTGGTAGTCCAATAGCCAATTTGTTGGTTGACAGCTTGTTGAGGGTCTTGAAGTGAGATAACCGCTGGTGCCATAAGTCATTTTGAGTTGAAGTTGCTTTGGAGATTAGGCAGATATCAGTCTTTGGTTTGACAGTTCTAATATCAATGGTGTAAAGATTTGTCTTGCGAGTTCCAATGAGAAGTTCTTCACCATTGGCATTGAGAATTTTGCAAGTTTTCTTTAGAAACACAACTTGGAGTCCAAAATCACTGAACTGTCCTATTGATAAGAGGTTGTGTGTCAGTTCTTCAACATACGAGACTTGTTTAATTGTGAGTCGATTGCATATGAGATCGTCATAACCAAGGATTCTGGCTCCATTGCTATTACCAAAGCGTACCAGTCCTCCTGGTCTATCAACGTAGTTGCTCAACAGTTCCTTTGTCCCAGTCATGTGTGTGGAGCAACCAGAATCTAAGTACCACACATGAAGGGCCTGCAAAATAAAACTAGAGGGTTTTAGGTACCCATTGAAATATGGGTCCGCCTCTATTATGTTTATTAGTCCGTTTAGACTCCTCAGATTTTCCTTTGTTGGTGGATGACACAGAGTCACTAATTATTTCTAGGGTTGGGATTTGTGTTCCTGCAGTCTGAAGCTTTGGAACCCATTTGTGCACAGGTTCTTTGATAGCTTTTGGTTTTGATTCGTGTCTTGACTTTGTATTTTTGTTTTTATGAATTGTTTTGTGAGTTTGCTTGGTGACATGATCATGCACGGAAAGCTTTGTTTTTGATTTAGAAGACAATTTTTTCGATACATGGCGAAATAAAGAAGGTACAAAAGTTTTGGGAGGAAAATACTCAATCACAAAAGGTGTATTGAGATCACTATTCTCCTTCAAGATATCTTCCTTTTTAACCCATACTTGCCCCTTCAATGGCTCTTTTGTGGGTCCTAAAAAATTTCAATGTATTAGTGCAGGAAATTTTGTCATGCGAAACTAAGGTGTATGAAATGTGTGTAATCTTAATTTTTCTTTAAGTGAAGATATTTCCTGAAGAAGTTTCTGCTTTTCTTCACCAAATGACTTTCTCTCGCTTTCGATAGTGGAGTGAAGATCACTGATTTTCTTTATGCAATCAGGCATATATCCTGTTGCATATGTAACCATCGGTGCCGTACTTTCCGAAACACCTGAGGTTTCTCCTTCATTTGGACGTGGAATATCTGACTCAAATTCTGTTATTGCTGGACAACTTCTTTCTTTATAACTATCATTTAATTCTGTGTAGTTAAATGATGTTTGAGTTTTACTGTGTGTTGATGTCTCATTTTCACTGACAAAAGGCATGAGATTTGCCAGGCAACCTGTCTGCATGAATTTGAGATCATATAGATAAGGTGAACTTGATATGCCTAGTTTTAACTTACATGGGTTTTCAAAACCTAGTCCTTTATGGGGATTATAAAAATCAACGTTAGCTGGTTTGTTCAAGAAGATCGTTTGTTCTGACTGATCTCGTCGGGTTAAAACGTCCTCCAATTTTTTTATTTTGGAGTACAGTCTTTCCCGTTCTTTACTTAGTAAGTCATATTTAATTGTAGCGTCCATTGCCTGATCTCTATGAGATTTCATTTCCTTTTCTAAATCCTTGGCTTTAGCTTCGGATTTTTGCACTTGTATTTCTAGCTTAGCAATTTTTTCATTTGCTACAATTACACGATTCTTCTCACATGCATAATCATATCTAAACTTATCTAATACTACTAAATTCTTTTCTAAGTTAGCTTCTAGTTCTTTGATTTTCCTTTTCCCCAATTTGTTAGATTTATATAAGGATAAAAATTCAATTTTCATCTTAAGTAAGGAATCATAATCTGCTTCACTTACCTCCACTATGTCTGAATTGTTAGAGGTTTCCCTGTCTGACTCGCTACCTTCAGCTCCAGCTCCATCTTCTTCGTCATCTAGTTTGGCCATCAGTGCCACGTTCTCATTCTCGCTGTCTGAGGTATCTTCAAGCCAATGATCCTCTTCTGCCATTAAGACCAGTCCTTTTTCTTTTTGTTCAGCTAATTGAACTTTTCGGAGGTAATAGTTAACGTCCTTTTTCTTGGGCATTCTGCACTCCCTGGCAAAGTGTCCATTCTTACCGCGGTTGAAGCATTTGCCGCCTTGATGAGGAGTTTCAGAGTTGTTTTCCTCATCCTGAGTCTTTCCTTTAGAGTTGGAGGAAGTTCTTTGACGATTGGAGGAGGAACCAGTCTTCTTATAATATTTCTTCTGCACGAAATTCGAGACCAGAGCAATTTGCTTAGCAAGATCTTTGAGGGTGATCTCCTGGTCTCCATGTTTCGTAAGATCCTTGGATTCGTCATCAGAATCAGAGTCTTCTCCCTCCTTAACTTGTGATGACTGGATAATTTCGTTGTCCTTGAATTGTTTTCTTGATGATCGTTCAGTCATAAGAGCAAGTGAGTCGCTTCCTATTGATTTGATTTCCTCCCTTCGTTTATCCACATGATTGGAATGTTGATTGATGTAGTCGAATAATGTATGAATGCTAACTTTGGTTAGGTCGTTCATCTGTCTTATCATAATTGCAGTAGCCTCCCATTCTGGATGAAGTGATCCTAAGAATTTGATATTGATCTCCATTACACTTTTTGTGACTCCATTCATCTAGCTTGTTTAGAAGAACAAGAAATCGATGGAAGGTTTCTTGGAGAGTTTCCCCTTTGTTAGCATGAAAGCGGTCATAAGAGATGAGTGTGTTCGCCATTCTTGCCATTGTATTGACTTCTGTCCCCTGCATCATAATTCGAAGAGCATCCCACATTTCTTTTGCGCTATCACCACATTCGAGTTGCATCAAAATGTCATTGGGAATGGCTTGCATCATGTATGATTTCGCCACTTTGTCTGCCTTTAGTCGCAGTTTTTCTTCATCACTGCATTGGTCAGCAGTTTTCAAGATCCTCTGTTCCTCTCTTGCAGGAGTGGTGTCAGTAGTGGCGGGAATTATGGTCCAATACTGTGTAGGTCCATTGTAAATACCAGAATGTTCTCTGAATTGTCCTTGCTTTCTATGAAGTTGATGAACCTTCTCTTCCAAACTGCGTATTCTCCATGTCGGACGATGGGAGGTCTAACATCATTTCCCATACTGAAAGAGTTCATTGCTTGTGTTTTGGATATGATCGTTAACGTGTAATGTGAGGAAAAGTTGATTTGAAATGAATTTGGTTCAAAGTCTAAAACTTTAGACTTTGACTTTGACTTGAAAAATTAGTTCGTGGAATTTTGTTCAGAGTCGTGGATTACACTATGTGAGGATTGCAATGTGTGTTGAAAGGCGTACTTTAAACAGGATTTAACTAGTTCGCAAATCGGCAAAGGTCTGCGAATTGATAAAAAATTCGCAAGATTGTTCTGATTCGCAAATAATGAAGGATTTGCGAAATGTCCAGTGACATGTACAAATGTCCCAATTCGCAGAAGGGGATTAATTCGCAAAAGTGTGAATGAATTCGCGAATTTCTTCGGAAGTTGAGGATCGCAAAATTCTTCGAATGAGTTCGCAAATTTCTGCGGAGATTGAAGTTCGCAAAGTTCTTCGACTGGATCGCAAAAATTCTGCGGAGATTGAAGTTCGCGAAATTCTTCGACTGGATTCGCAAAATTCTATCTTTTCTGGTTGGCAAACTTTCAAGAATTCGCAAAAAAGGCTATCAGAGAGTTCGTGAAATTTCTCTCTGAGATGCAATTCGCGAAATGTGGCAGTGTGTATTTCTTGATTCGTAAACTTTGGTTTTGTAAAGAATTGAAGAGATATTTCACGGGTTGACTTGATTCCTTCAATTCACGGTCGGTCCTCAACTTGAATTCGTGAAACTGAATCGCAAATTTAGAATTGGCGAATTCAAATCCAACTCAAGTGTCGTTCGCAATCTCAAAATCAGACCAAACAACGAAGCTGTTCTTCAGTTTCTCCAGCAGAAATTCAGAAGTTTGACACAAATTGACAGAAACTAATTCAGTAATTCTCAGAACATGTAGAAACCAACCAGCCGTCTTAGTTGCAGAACAATCTCAGAAAAAAAACTTAAACCCACGATACTGAGCTTTGAAACGAAAGTTGAAAAATCCAAATACTTATACTGACGATGTTAAAGAACTTGGAATGAAGTTTCCTCACCTCCACGCTTGCTCTGATACCACTTGTAATTCTAGATTATCCAAGAACACTTCAACAGATTAAACCTTCGTAGAATGTGAATAGTGTGCTTTAGAGGTTTAGTGTTAAATACGTGAGATTTTAGCAAAATGGAAACTTAGTTAATGATTGTTAGGGTTTAAGCTTAAATACCTTGAGAGGTATTTAAGCTTACTGGGCCCCTAACAAGCCCATTAGAAACACAAACACACTACATAAATAAAACATATAAAGTACACTGCAAAGATATATCAAGACTTAGAATACATATTTTGGACACTTTTGAAATATTCCTAAAGTCTTCAATGTATTTTCGGTAGCAGTTTTGATCGGTTTCAATTTGCGCTGATAATTTGTTGACTCTATCCAGTTTCACCTACGTCTGACCGGTATACATATTAAGTTACGTTCAATCATCAAAACTATTAATCTGAATATTTAAATTCACGATTCTAGCAATTTTCCCTTTTCGGTGATTGACAAAACTTAAAGAAGCATAAAGGCAGAATGGCTTTTCATTTATATAAAAAAGGTTTTGATATAAACTACCAATAACAACACGATCTAGCTCGCTTATCTAGTCTTTAGATCTGGCTAGCCTCTCGATCTCCTTCATATTCTCGATCCTCTGATAAGCTTGTTGCTTGAGATCCACCATTCTAACCAGTTCTGCTGTCTGGTCTTGAGTGAGGTTCCAAGCAATGTGCCTCAGCGCCTCAGCAGAGTATAGGGCTTCGACATGTCCAGGTTCAGATATTGGCGTTGGTCTTGGGCTGACTAGCTGATCATCCGGTATTAGAATATGTTCTGCCCTTACTCTTTTGGTATCTTGTTGTCTGAAGCTGAGTTGATAGATAAGGAGACTGGTCTGTCATAGGCGGTTGATTGGTAGTTCACTCGGTTTGGCTTCGTTCGGGTTGACATGGCCTTCTCCTTCCCCCGACACCTCTAGTGCTATTTCTCCCTTTTTGGCAATAACCTGACCGGTTTGAGGGGGTCCTATTTTTGCAGCAGCTGAACGATTTCAGCCAACTGGGACTTGACCGCAGTCAGTTCCTCCTTTACAGCGTCTTCACTGACTCTGATGTCAGTACAGATGATGTTGAGGCTTTCCCTTAGGGTGTGGAACTACTCGTTGGACTTGTCCCTTTTGATGTTGACGATCTTCTCAAGCACGGACAATTTGCGATGCATATGCTTCACTAGAGAAATCTCCTTGACGCTAACTATGTCTGAGGGAATTGGGACTTGGGGTTGTGGCGTGAGGAAGAGACTCTGTCTAAGTTTTCAACAGACAATGAGTTCTCAATTAGAAATGTAGACAAGAAACTCTTCCGGTATACTAAGGGGGATGATCTTCTCATCGTACAAATCTATGTCGATCACATTATTTCGGTTTAGCCAACTCGAAGCTGCGTAGAAGGTTCTCCAAGCTGATGCAAGACCAATTCGAGATGAGCATGATGGGCGAACTGACGTTCTTTCTAGGACTTCAAGTGAAGCAGCTAAAGACGGAACCTTCATCAACCAGGCAAAGTATACAAGAGAGCTATTAAAGAGGTCCAGTATGGACAGATGCTCAGAAGCGACCACACCGATGAGTGCCTCAATCAAGCTTGAGAAGGTTTGGTATTGACTCGCTTCTATATCGGACTGCCAGCAGACCGGACATCATGTACAATGGTGGTGCTCGGTTCCAGTCAGACCCCAAGGAGAGCCACTACACCGCAGCTAAGAGGATACTGAAATACATGAAGAGGACGATCAACGTCGGTCTTTGGTATCCTAGGGACTCCAGTCTGTCATTATGGCTTTACTGATGTAGACTATGCAGGTTGCAAGATAGACGGGAGAAGTACAAACTGGAACATGCCAGTTCCTTTGTGACCGGCTCATCTCGTGGTTCAGCAAGAAGCAGACATCAATTGCAACCTCGACAGCTGAAGCTGAATACCTAGCAGCTGAAAGTTGTTGCTCACAGATCCTATGGATCCAGCATGAACTGGCTGACTATGGAATGAAGGAGTCAAACACGCCGATCTTTTGTGACAACACGAGTGCAATAGCAGTCAGTCATAATTCGGTCTTCCACTAGAGGACAAAGCACGTAGAGATGAGCCATCACTTCATTAGGGACCATGTGCTTATAAGACTGGAGCACATCTCAACGGACCGACAAGTGGCGGACGTCTTCACCAAACCGCTCCCCGAAGCTAAGTTTACCTTCTTTAGAAATGTTTTAGGACTTTTAGATTATCTTAAAAGTTCTAAGCATAAAGTCAGGGGAACAATGCCATATCAAATTAATTGATATTACGAGTTTCATGGATACCGAATTCCTTCTGAAACCAGACTTTATTTAATACCGTATATATATTATATATATATATATATAATATATATATGTACCGGCCGGTGAAGACCGAATTCATTCTCAATTAATGCACCTCATCAATGCATGCATTGCATGTTATAACATGTTTTAGGTAAAACTGACGTCGGGTCTGCAGGATTATCTGCAGAGAATGAGTGGAAACATTGTACCGCATTAAATGCTCCGACACCGTGCGCAACATACTGTGGCATTTAATGCAAAGCAAAAGCCCACCAAAACCCAATAAGCCCATGTCAAATCCTTTCAATACTTAGAAGAATATGAAAGGGTTTAAAACACTTCATCGTCCTTACAAACAACTGCTCCTTACTTTTGAGGAAGTTGACATCACGGTGTAAGTTTAGGAGCCAGAAAATGCGCACCGCCAAATATGAAGGAGGCTTCCACTGATCTGGTGCAACAGTCATCTCCGGTTCACACTCAGCAACCGCAACAGGAGATTGCACCTGCTACTTAGTCAGCTTCCAAACCGGTACAACAATCAAAATAGTTGGCACCACTGCCACCATCTCAGACTGTACCGGTCCTCACGCCACAACCCCAAGTTCAAATTCCCTCAGACATAGTTGGCATCGTCAAGGAGGTTTCTTAGGTGAAGTATATGCGTTGCCAATTGTCCGTCATTGAGAAGACCGTCAACATCAATCGGGACAAGGCCAACGAGCAGTTCAATACCTAAGGGAAGGCCTCAACAACATCTGTACTGACAATAGAGGCAGTGAAGACGCCGGCTAGACGTCACCATCCTACTCAAAGACTACGAATCAAGGTCCATTTTTTTCCTTTCGTCTGATGTTTCTGGCTGTTCCCTTTTGCGGGCTAATTCAAGAACTTGAAATTGTCTTTTCAATTTTGCATTGCGATTGCTCGATTATAGTCGAAACGAGTGCTATAAACTCGACACCTTCTTCGGCGAACAAGAGAACAACGTTTGCCAATTTTTTTGCAGAGAAGTAAAGCCTTTGATCCCTGGAGTTTTTTAGGGCTTTAATGCTACGGTTTTCGCCTATGGAGCCATTGGGAGTGGAATACAATGCAGGTTAGCTTTCATATCACACGATTTTCGTATGAAATCGTAGTTTTAAAATAAGTCGATTGTCGTTTTGAAATCGAAACTGAAACCGAGGGAAGCGATCAACTGCCCGACATTATGCCACTTGCAATTTCGAACATCCTTTCGATGTCTGAATCTACAAGAAGTAAAGTTCTATATTTTACTACGAAATATACATCGACAAGTGCTATGATCTGTTAGAACCCAAACAAAAAGAGATAATGGTATGAACGGCAAAGAAGGACAAACGCACATCAAGGGATTGGCTCAAGTTCAAGTGGGCTAGATTTCCCAATTTGGTGAGGTTTCTCCTCAGGCGTTAGGCGAAGGGTTGCTCAAATGAGCCTTAACGATGTCTCGGTATGAGCCATGGCGTGCTTTCTATTACCATTTCCACGCCTTGTAATGATGGAATGAACAAATTAACTACAGAGAAGGTTCGTTTTAGCATTATATATTTATATATATATATATATATTATATATATATGCGCTTCTAAAGCTGATATTGGAAGCTGTGTTTCGTTTTATATGAGTTGAAAAATTAGGTAACAAAGATAATAGAAAGACTTGCAATGAAGGGATTCGCCTCCGAAAGAGCGCAAACCAATCCCTCTTTGCGCTTTCAAACGTTATTTACGCACTCAACAACGCAAAGCCAAGAATACTGTATAGAGAGAGCAAGCTGACATGTATATTGCAAGACTCCCTCGGAGGGACGAGCCATGCGCTAATGGTCGCTTGCTTGGTATATCTATCATTTCGTACGCAGTCGATGTTCATAATAAGTTCTTGGGTACCCATTTCTTTGACCCCCGGGTTTTGTTTAAGGTGTAGAATCCTGGAGAATACCAAGAGTCTGGTCACCGGCTAGCCTTGCAGCTAGGTCTCGCCATGTATCGAATTTCCTACCAGCCTCGGCCCATGAAAGCGCAAATTTGACTGTAAAAGTTGATATGGAGAAAAAGCTTTGCGCATGGTTAGAATCGAAAGGCAAAGGGGCTCACAGTGCTCAGAGAAAGGGGCCTTTACTTACAACTCCGAGTTCTTCGGTGTCTAAATCGATGGGAAAATAGGTCATTCGAATTTGAAACAGAGGTAGTTACTCCCTGTTCTATTTGCAAGGCCCGGAGATATTGTCATTGATCATTGTCGATTTACCTTGCAGGGCTTCGCACAAAGTCGTTGGAGGTCAGTTTCACTGCCAAGAAAACGAAGAAAACAGTGTGTAATAACCTCATAGGCCTCGATCAACTTATCTTTCAAAAAAAAATCTAATGTTTCTTTTATTTTAGCAGGACCAAGATTTTGCTGCTGCTCGAATTCACGTCCCATTTTGTCGGGTAAATATAAGGATTTTTAATCTATCTCGACGAGTGCGGAGTAAAATAATCATCCCTTGTCTTTTTTCCCTTTTAAGAAGAGTCTTTGCTTACTGAGATTGAAACACCTCTGAGAAAAGTCCTATCTCGTATAGACGATAATGCAGGCGGAGAAAAATGGCCTGCATGAACTGAGCACTCCACTCACAAAATTGTCGTGGGAGAGTTCTAAACATGTACCTTTTTTCGATACACACACACACACACACACACACACACATATATATATATATACACACATGCATTTTGGTGGATAATGGTAATAAAAAACAGGGATCCATTTCATCGATAAAGCTCTCTCGCCCAACATTACGTCGATTTCCTGAATGCAGCAAGCAGGTATTTGTCTTAAATTACTACACTCTTTCCTTCATACATTAGATAATGCGCCTTTTTGCATGTTTCTATGAACCGCCATTCATTGTAGGGAGGAGCTAATGGAGTTGAAGGTAGGCAGAATACAATTTCTCGAAACTTTTCAATCACAAGCTTTGGAGTAATAAACTTGTCAATTATATTTTATCTGCAATGCAGGGAATTGTCGATTATGTTCAATAACAGTCATCGACATATATTTGTACGATGCGAAGATCTTCCCCTTAGTGTACCGGAAGAGTGTCTTGTCAATATTTCTAATAGAGAACTCATTGCTTGTTAGAAACTTAGAGTCTCGTACTAAGCTCTTGGTGCCTGCTTGAGCCCATATAGATGTACACATGGTCTGGGAACTCGTGACTTCTTTAGAGATTCGCCTATTTAGGAATGCACTCTTGACATCCATTTGATAGATCTTGAAGTCCTTGTAGGCGGCATAGGCTATGAAGATTCTGATGGCCTCCAGTCTGGCTACCGGTGCGAAGGTTTCGTCGTAGTACATTCCTGCTTCTTGCCGGTATCCTTGTGCAACTAGCATTGCCTTGTTCCCCACGACTAGTCCATCTTCGTTTAACTTGTTCTTGAATACCCACTTGGTTTCAATCATCGTCTGGGTGGGTCTTGGAACAAGCATCCAAACATCGCTTTTCTTGAACTGGTTCAGCTCTTGTTGCATAGCTGCGATCCAGTCAGTATCCTTTAGCGCATATTCGACCTTTGTTGGTTGCACTTGAGAGATGAAAGCGTGAATGAAGAGATTTGAGTTGGACTGGCGCCTGGTCTTCATTGGTGCTCTGGGGTCACCTATGATAAGTCTCTTCTGGTGATTCAGCTTAGTCCCGTTCCACTTGATGGATTCCCCCTCGGTTTGATCTTCCTCCTGAGGGTTGACCGGTTTCACTGCTTCTGCTAGTTTTTGTGGTATTGGCCCTGTTTGAGGCTCATTCTCATTCACCGATTGATCATGCCAAACTGTAACTTCTTTCGGTATTTGTTCATTTAGAGTTCCGGTTTCTTCAGCTTCTTGTGGTTGGCTTATTGTCTCGGGCATATATACCGGTTCATCATCTTCACTGAAATCATCTAGGTTTTGTACCTCCAGCTGGTTGCTTAGCTGGTTGATGTTCCTTGGAGTATCATTCTCAGTCCGGGATTCTTCGAACACCACGTCCAGAGATTCTCCTATACTCAAAATCTTACAGTTGAAACACCCGGTACGCCACTTGGTTGATGAATACCCTAGGAAGAATCCTTTGACAGCCCGGTTGTCGAAAGTGGCTAGATGATTCTTCCCATTGTCATGGATGTAACATCTGGTTCCAAAGGTCTTGAAGTAACCAATGGAAGGTATGTTACCATTCCAGATCTCGTAGGGCATCTTCCCTTGACTCTTGCATATCATTAACCGGTTCTGCGTATAGTAGGCGGTATTGATAGCCTCTGCCCAGAATATCTGCGAGACATTGCATCTGCCAGAATTTTCCTTGCAGCTTCCTTGAGCATTCGGTTTCTCCTTTCAGCAACTCTATTTTGCTGAGGTGTCCTGGCAGCAGACAACTCATGGCGTATGCCATGGTCATCGAGATAGGAAGTTAGAACATAATGGAGGAATTCAGTCCTTGGTCACTCCTAGTTGTTTTAATTTTAAAATTCTTTTCATTTTCAATTCTTTTAAAAAGCTTTATGAGTTTAGTTGCGGTTAGATCCTTAGTTTTAAGAAAACCTACCCAAGTATACCTAGAAAAATATTCAACTATAACTAGTGTATACTTTCCATAGACTGGTTACCGAAACCGGACCGAATAGGTCCATGTGCAATAGATCTAAGCACTGATTTGATAGTGTATTTCCTTTACTCTTAAAGGCTGATCTAATCTATTTACCAAGCTGACATGCTGAACAGATTTTGGTAGACCTCTAACTAGGTTGCTACTTCAAGCTGATACTGTTTTAAAATTAAATGGCTCAGTCTTTATGCCATAGGCAACCTTTGGACTCACCGGCAATCAAACACGTTGGAACTTGAGCAGTGTGCTCACTCCAGTTGATTGTGTAGGTGTCGTCGGTTATTTGTTCGGTCAGTAGGTTTCCCATCTTTGTTTTTAACAAAGCATTTTTCTTTTTCAAAACCGACTTTTCACTCAGTTGACTAACACTAATAAGGTTATAGTGTAGCTTTAACTAAGGTGATGGTCATTTTGGCTCATGGCTTTATGTCCGTGAGATATCTTCGATCTCCGGTCATGCGCCGACAGCGGCCGCAGTCTAAAAACCAGATTGACCGGTTGAGTCCTTGCAAATATTCCTGCAAGAACAGATAGATTCTTTGGTAACCACTATAGCTTGGGTCCGGTTAGGCATTGAATTTTTAGGAACCCAGACTTGTATAATCTTGACAAAACTTCTGGTATCTGGGTCAATAAGATACTTATACTTCTTTTTTATTATTTTATTGTTTTGTATGACCGGCAACCGGTCGTGGTTTACTATATGTATACGATCGATATCTCTTCTTTAGGTTTCTCGAAGGTTCCGGTCTATTGTTGTTTTTATATTTGTAAACAGGATCCTCCATTACTTGTTGGGGTATTTCCTTTCTCTGCGGGACATAAGATTTATTATTATTATTATTTATTTGATATTAGTATTCCCCCTTACAGGATGTGGTATAACTTTGTGGGACAGGGGTTTTCTATAATTATTATTATTATTATTATTATTTTGTTTATACCCATGTCCAGTCCTCCTAGGATTGATCTCTAGTGAAACCGGACATGCGTATAGTCCGATGGTTGGACAAATTTTATTACCTTAGTTGAGGCAGGCGGTTGATAAGACGTTGAGGCCTCCTCACTGTTCGTCTGCTCCTTGTAACCAAGACCAGTCTGATCATTGGTGTACTTCAGCACACCCTGAAGGTAGTCAAGTGTTCTTGACGATTTTGTCCATGACTGGACCATGGTTGATAGTTTTTGGTTCTCTGAGGCCTTTCAACCTGGTGGCCCCCTTCAAGCGGTCATTCTCCTTTTCTAGTTGAGCAATTTTCTCAACTAGAGATTGGTATCCTCATGTACCTTTTTTTGCCTTTTTCAGCTTCTCTGAGCTTGACTAGAGTTTTCGTTAATCATCTCTCATGTCTTGAAGAGCTTCCACTAGCTCTTCGTAACTGAACTCTGAGGTTGATTGATCCGTCTCCTGAGTCAGATGCCCTGCCATGAGACATGCGAGCTCCTTCTCGCTTTCATTTTCGCTCACTTCTTCCTCTGAGCTTGACTCCTCCGAGTCGATATCGTCCCACTTGCGATTGCTTTTCCCGGCCATTAGTGCATGGGATTTCTTCATTCCTTTGAATCTTTCTTTCTCTACCTCATTTCCTTTGTCTTTGTCTTTTTTGTTTTTGGGGCAGTCTGCCGCGAAGTGTCCCTTCCTGCCACATTAAAGCATGTGTTAGGCTCTTCATCTCTATTAGCATACTTACCTCTTGAAGTCTTATTCGGATTTCTTTTCATGAATTTTCCGAATTTTCTGATGAAGAGGTCATCGCTTCATCGCTCGTCTCCTTGGCATTTCGGCCACGGACAGGGCTGTTACCGGTTGGACTGGTATCGTCTCCTCCATTCTAGTCTGAAGTTCGAACTCATATGCCTTCAGGTCTGCAAAAAGATCATGAAGCATTAGTTTGCTTAAGTCCTTAGACTCTCACATGGCCATGGTTTTACGTCCCATTCTCGTGGGAGTACCTTCATGACTTTGATAGCGATGTCCCGACAGCTCTCTCTGCCTAAAGCCGAGAGATCGTTAATGATGGAGCAGAACCGCTCCTCGAAGTCAACCCATGGTTTGCCCTGCATTCATCTTGATGGTGTCATATTTTTGAACGGCAACGATGAGCTTGTTTTCTCACGTCTGGTCATTGCCTTCGCAAATTTGGCAGAGCTTGGCCCATACCTCCTTTGCGGTTTGGCAGATCATAACCTGCCTGAATATACCCGTGTCCAGTGTCTTGAACAATGTGTCTTTAGCAACATTGTCGTGGTTTGCTTTTCTCCTCTTCGCTATGGTAAGATTGTTCCTTTCATTTGGAATTTCTTGTGGCTCTGTGGGATGTGCCGCGTGTCTTGGACTCACCTTCATGAACACAAGTGGTCCTGTAGTTATCATATCCAACGTCTCGTCGTATTGTACGAAGAGATGGGTCGTCATTCGGATCTTCCATTTAAGGAAGTTTTCCCTGCTAAACATGAGAAGTTTGCTTGATAAAGTCATCGTTAGTATATTGTGAATATCAAGCAACCTGCTCTAATACCACTTGTTAGGATCGGTTGATGTGGTTAGAGGGGGTGAATAACAACTTGTTAGATTTATCTGTTCTGAACCGATTAAGGTCAAATACCGATGCTTGATATTTAAGTGTGTTGACTGGTGCGAAAGAAACCAGTCGGTTTTGAACCAAGACCGGATGTGTAACGTGATGCGTGTATGTTTGCAGTATGCACAGAATTTGTGTATGTAAGTTCGGAGCAAATTCTTTTACGTCTCCCCTTTTCCCCGCAAGGATGGAACCACTAGAAGCCTCGGTTTACGACCTTTGTCGTACAACCTCCTTAGCTAGACTCACACAATATTACCCTCACGGCTATACCCAGCTAACTAAACTCCTAGACACCTCTAGACAGCTTTTTACAGTCCATCTCTTTCAAGAGCTTTTTACAGTCCCTTGAGAAAATTCGCTTACTAATCGTTGGTATAATACAGTGAACACAATACCTAAGTTCTTTTCTAAGCTTTGAAAGCTTGAGCTTGATCTCTCGTTCTTAAAAATTCTCAGCAAAGTGTCGTAAGGTCTTCAGCTTGCTTCCCCTCTATTTATAGTTGGGTTTGTAGTTGAAGGTTGTTGTGAGATAGCTGTTGTGTACCGGACAGAGCATTTATTAGTTTTACCCAAAATCAGTCTGTCCGGTCTTCGCTGCAGTTCGCATTGTGGCATTTGCTTTATTCCTTATTAATCTTGGCTTGACTTCAACTTGGCTCTAGCTGACAGCCTTGAATGTTCGTAAGAAGTCTTCAAATTATCGCGCCTCAATTTTATTTGAATCTGTCCAGCGTGGCACGCCCGGTGTCCCGTCTTCAATGTACTTTTGGTAGCGGTTTTGATCCGGTTTCAACTTGCTGTGATAATCTGTTGACTGTATCCGGTTTCACCTATGTCTGATCGGTATACTTATTAAGTTAAGTCAATCAATCACCAAAACTATTAATCTGAATATTTAAATTCACGATTTCTAAGAAAACTGCAGCATCAACCTCTATATATTCCGCTTTTTCTTCGTCATCTATGCTATTCATATTGGATGTATGTAGTGAATCAATTTTTCATGAAACTACGTCTCGAGTTGCTCATATTTGTGAAGTTAAAAAATATGTAATAATATACTGTACATTCAGATTAAATTACGTCTCTAAAATTAAATTATGCTTCCTTTCCTTGGGAGCTTTTTACTAGGGTTGGGAAATATACCGAAATACCGACATACCGTCCTTATCGTATCGAAACGTACCGAAAATATCAAAACTTTTGGTATACCGAAGTTTTTTGTAGTGGTATGAAAATTTTTAAAATTAGGTATACCGATTATACCGAATACCGAAATAAAATCTTTAATATTATATATATATATACATATATATTATATATACACTACATATATTATTTCAAAAAATATAAAATGGATAAAAATATTATAAGGATCTAATTTATTTAGCCCATAAATTATTAACTATACCCAACTTTCTAAGATTATTGAGGCCCACCATATTTTACTTACATTAAATAAAACAGAAGGAAATACAAAAGAGATGTTTCTTTTTAATTAATCTTTATATAAAGTTGTATTTTGTGGTTATGTAAGTTCTTTGTCTTACTAAGGAGACTGACTAAAATATGTAAATTATTTAAGATAATTTATCAAATAAAAATCTTTTTATTTGGAAGATTTAGTATTAATAATCCATCTTATTGGGGCCTAAGGAGTTTGAATTGACTAAAAATTCGAAAACAAGGAATTAACGAGTTACGACACACATGTTAAACCCTCCGTGTGAATAGTATAGAAGGTATGATACCGATACCATACCGAAATTTCGGGATGATACGGTATCGAAATTTAAGGTATACCGAAATTTTGGTACGGTATTGCTATGATTTTTTTCGATACCGAAATTTCGGTGCGGTATACGATATCACAGTTTTTGGTACGGTATAATGTACCGAACCACCCCTACTTTTTACCCTTTCGTAGGATGGATCAAAACTTTGCATTCAAATTGTAGATAATTAGTCAACCATCCTATATACAATGGTACACCCAGTGCTTGTTTGTTTATTAAATCTTGATTGGTTTGTTTGTCAACTGTAAAGAACACATTAACTTGATGCAAAGGTGATAAGCGAATCTTCGACTTTTTTTTTTTGATAATTGGTTGTGATTTGAATCAATTACCGTTGACTTTTCCTTCAAGGAATTATGTATTTCAGTTGACTTCATGAATACAGTTTCTGTTTCTGTCCGAAGTCACAGTTCACGTGTTGTTTGGTCAGCGAAGCAATGCAGTGGAATCTCCAAGTCACATGGCTATTAAATTAAAAGTGGAAGATTTCGTGTGATAAAGTTTTCTTGCTACACATTATTTAAGCCTAAGAATTAGGTTTGCGACTCAATTTAACTGATGATACGCACAAATTACTCCAACATAACATGACCAAATCGGTTATATTGTGGTCTGAAACTCAATCCCACATCAATTAAATTAAAACAAAAAGAATAAGATAGAGTACTCCAATCCATTGTTGATAAAATAATTTTAAGCGTAGCAAAGAGGATAAGGTAATAGATGAGTGAACTGTAATATACAACGTAAGAACTTCATACAATAATAAAACTGCCTCTACATAATATAAAGCTTAGAGTATTAACCGTCAACTAAGTCTAATTAACTACTGGTAAAACTGCCACTAAGTAAACTTACACATAGTAAACTTCAACACGTGGACATCAGACCTAAAACAAATTCTTAACTCTCCCTTGTTTTAGGAGATGCAAACTTCAAATCTGAGATTCGTCCGGCGGCCGAAATGATGTTGTAAAAATAGAGACTTGATTTCCAATTCGTTTTCCTCAGGAGAAGATGAATCAATTCTAGTTTCTTCACTGTATCATGCTGTACATGCTTCTTCTTAGCCTTTCTTGCGTCACAATAATTTTGCATGCGATCTTTGAAGAAACCTTATGTAGTCGACTTGGACAAATTTTATACAAAGACATTACTTAATGCAGCAGCCTTATCAGTGGTCAGATTTCTCTCTTGCTTGCGAACGAATCCACGTAAGCAGAGGAATCAGCTGCTTTGAGGGAAAGAATATTTTCTTTGGCGTGAAAAATAATCTGCTCCTCTTTCGGATTTAGAGCAAAACTTCTTCCCTTCATTTTGACTTTAAATATATCACGAGCGTGTGTATCTCTAATCGTACAATAGCAATCTTCGAAGAGAACGATGGAGCCTTTTTCATTAGTTGTCCGATGCTCAATAGGTTTTGATCAATATCAGGGACAAATAACACATCGAAAATTAACTTCGTACCTGATCTAGTTGAGATTGCAACGGTTCCTTTTCCATGCACCGATATATATTTCCGTCGCCAACACGAACTTTTGAAGTGATACTATTGTTCATATCTCGGAATAACGCCTTACCATATGCCATATGGTTTGACTGTCGATAAGCCACTCTTCGCATGATTCTATGCCCGAGACACACGTTGCCCTGAAAAGATAATCTTCCTCTTCTAGTTTAACCGGTTGAGTGTCAACGGGTTTCGCCACTTCGTGTTGCTGCTGATTTTTCTTTTTGCAGATAACATGTTCGTGTCCCTTCTGATCACATATGGTGCATTCAGCGGCGGGCCTTCTCCAACATCAAAAAGGTGGAAGGCCCATTTTCCCGCAATGTTCGCAGGGAGGATATGAATTTTTTTGGTTTCCACACCTTTGTGTGACATTCTTGGGGTATGTTGATGGCTCGTTTTCGCCATAATTGTTCTTCTTCCATTTAGTTTTGGATTGTATCTGCTCCCTGGCCGCCAAAAGTTCTTCAAAAATCTCCTTGTCCGAATTACTTAATGGACAAATTGAAGAACTGTAATGAGAATTTTTTCAATAATTCTCGAATCAGTGAATTAGAACCGTAAAGTATCACCTTATTAGCGATCGCAAACAGCTTGTCGGAATACTCCTTGATTGTCTGAGAATTCTCCATTCTTTGAAGTTCGAATTCTCTTATAAGATCAAGAGAATTCCCATATCTCTGAGAATTCCTTTGATTCGCTCATCGCCTTCGTATTAACTCTTCAGGTAGTCCCATATCTCTTCTGCAGATTTTAGAGTCATAATCCGAGTGAAAATGGCGGGTGAAACTGCGCAAATCAAACATGCCTTCGCCTTCGATTTCCTTGTCTTCTTCTCTTGCTTTAAGTTGATCGAGAGCCTCCAAATATGTCTCCATGCGTACTGCCTAGTGTTGGTAGTGCACGCCATTGAACATAACTGGAGCAATCGTCGAGAAATTTGTTTCGGCTTCCATGATCTTCACAGGTCCCTTAAGATCTAAGGCTCTGATACCACTGTTGATAAAATGATTTTAAGTGCAGCAAAGAGGATAAGGTAATAGATGAGAGAACTGTAATATTCACTATAAGAACTTCATACAATAATAAAACTGCTTCTACATAATCTAAGGCTTAGAGTATAACCGTCAACTAAGCCTAATTAACTACTGCTACTTATCCATTATAAACTACCACTAAGTAAATTTACACATAGTAAACTTCAACACGTGAACATCAAACCTAAAACAAATTCTTAACAATTATCAATTGGAACTTGAATAGAACCGCAAAGGAATTTTATTTCCGAACACCTAATTTGCGGGCCAAGTAAAGCCCATGGGTGTTAGATCAAATCAATATAATTGAACTAAAAAGGTCCATGTGAAATAGACTCACTCGAGGTATAAGACGAATCAATATCTGACATACGATCAATATCCGAAACCCTAATTTAACATTGTTCTTGTAGATGAGTTCCCATATATCTTCGATAAACCCATAGTATGAACTTGCATTACTCGTAACTTGAGCATCATTTTCACGAGATACTTCTCTCGACAACGCAACTAATGTGACCCCACTGTTATGCGACGCACTCCTATCATTTCGCATTTTCGTATAAAACGTGTACCCATTGATGTCATAACCTTCATAAGTCGTAACACTCCATTCGGGTCCCCATGCCAGCCATTTTATCATCTCACTACAATCCGATCTGGTATCTGCATAAAGTGTCCTCGTTCAGAACCAGCCTAAAATAGTCTATTATGCTCATTTATGTACCAGAGCTCCGATCTTTTGGATTTTCGCGCCGTAAGGTAGCCATGTGCTCCTCCACAAACGGGTGCACTTCAGGAATACAACGCAACATGAGGAAATGTGCACTTTCCCATAGTTCTCTCGATACTGTCTTTTACTGCGGTTTCGTCAATGATTTCCGTCCTAGTCGTCCATCGTGGCGAGATGTAGGTATCCCAACCACTTTAACATTTGCCAAGTACGAAGAGCAAAACTCAACGCATCCTCTGTAGTGTATCCTTCAACTATGCTACCTTCCTGACGATACCGATTTCTAACATCCCTTAAGGATCTTCATATATCGTTCAAAATAGATACATATATCTCATGTGAACAGGGCCACATATCTTGATTTCTCGAACTAGATGTACCATTATGTCGAAAAAAGATGGAGGAAAGAACATCTCGAAGTGGCACAATGTTATTACGACATCCGCTTGTAGTTCATCTAGCACCTCAGGATCAAGAACTTTATTGCATATTGAGTTAAAAAAGAAACACAATTTTGAAATGCAGTGACGAACGTGCTTCGGCATTATACCACGGATTGCGATTGGCAGTAGATGCTGCATCAATGCATGACAGTCATGAGACTTGTACCCCACCAGCTTCAGGTCTTTCATCGAGACATATCTCCTTGTGTTATTGGCATAATCGGATGGGACTTTAATACCTTTTAGACACTGCCGAAAACTTAACTTCTCAGCCCTGCTAAGTGTGAAGCAAGCCGGGGGAAGGAAAGTCCTCTTTCCCTTTTCAACGGTGCTAGCTCAGGCCTCATTCGAAGTTCGACCATGTCAAGCTTGGCTTTTAGTCTATCTTTTGTCTTACCAGGCATATTAAAAGGGTGCCTACAATGCTACCACACATGTTTTCTCAACGTGCATCACATTGATGCAATGTATGACGTCGAGGTTCTCCCAGGTAGCTCCGAAAATATAGATAGTTTCTTCCAGACATTGCCGTCTTTCGATGTTTTTCACTTCTTACCAAAATAAGTATTGATATGTTCGATGATATCATTTAATTCCGTGCCATTCAACGGTATTGTAGCTCTTGAAGTCTCGTTTTCCCGTTAAACAGTGGTAGAAGCTTTTTCTTCGTTCTATATTCGTGGGTACGTGGCAGGAATTTCCGACGGCCCATGTAGGTGTGTTTCCTACAGTTGTTCAACCACTGACTATCCGTATTATCCCCACAAATTGGACACACTTTCTTCCCTTTTACACTATAGCCAGACAGATTACCGTAAGCCGAGAAATCATTTATAGTACAGAATACCATGGCGCGTAATGTAAACCGTGATCTGATTGATGCTCGTACACTTCAACTCCTTTGTACCATAGTGCTTTCAGATCGTCGATCAACGGAGCCAACTAGACATCAATGTCATTTCCGGGTTGTTTTGGACCGGAGATTAAACATGATAACATAATGTATTTTCTTTACATCGTGAGCCACGAGGGAGGTTATAGATACAAAGCAGCACCGCCAAGTACTGTGACGGCTGCTTAAATCGGCAAAAGAGTTTATCCCATCAGTGCAAAGCCCAAGTCGGAGATTTCGTGCCTCGCCTCCAAATTCAGGATACATCGAATAAATGTTCCTCCATTGCGGGGAATCCGCTGGATGTCTCAATTTTTTCATTTCCTCATCATGCCATCTAAACATCTTAGCATCGTCGGCGTTTGAGAACATGCGTTTTAGTCTCGGAATTATTGGTAAGTACCACAAAACCTTAGCAGGGGGCAACGGGCCACTGACTTCGTCTTTTCTCTTATACGTCAGGTGTCACGCGTCGGGTACTTATCAGCCGACTCATAATCTCCCCTATAAAGTATGCAGTCGTTCGGACAAGCGTGTATTCTTTCGTATTGTAAGTTCAATGGGCATAATAGCTTCTTTGCCTCGTTGGTTGATGTCGGAAGCTCATTGCCATCTAGAAGCACATCCGCGAGTAGTTCTAAAAGTGTTTGAGAAACACTTGTCTGAATTATCAAACTTAGCCTTAACGTTCAGCAGCTTGAACACAGCAGACAACTTTGTGTACTTTGAGCACGCGGTGTACAAAGGGATATTGTTGTCCCTAACAAGGCTGTCAAATATGGGAGGACGTTCTTCAAAATCCTCTTGGACATCACGAAGCATGTCCTCGATACGATCATTATCGTCGTCCGAAGAACCTTCAGCAACGACATCGTCCTCCAAATCTAGTGGCACTCTTGTACTAGTTCCGACACCCTTAGAACTAGCTTCATCGACAACGGCTTCACCGTCCATATCCAATTCGTATACCCAGGTTTGAAACTGGCTAGTAGCAAATGTTCCTTCACAACATCACTATTCCACCAGTTCATGTTAGTTATTACAATTACGGCACGGGCACAAAATCTTAGATTGCCTTTTTTCCTGCGATTCTGTTCCGCACATCTCATAAATTCCTCAACACCCTTCGCACCGTTGTTCGCATACAATACATCCAACCCTGATCCATTCCAATAGTCTAAACTATACAAATAAAAATTTATTATTATTTCACATAATCAAGTACAATCGATCGAACGGCTTTGATAGGGTCCTTATGGCTCCAGCCTATCGCTTGTAAATGTGTCTTTGAGCTTCTATGTTGACAAAAGTTCGACAGCATTTCCCCACAGTTTCCAAGTAGACGAAAAAAATATGAAAAGGATATACATCCAATCCATATGTCTACCCGGAGAACTTTTAAGGGAAATGTAAACTAAATTTTTCATCAATATCGATGCTCAAACACACATTACATCCTAAAGCGACATTGAACGTTTAAGAATGGTCTGGGGCCATCCAATGTTTTCTCCTAATGAGAAAACCTTGAACGGGTATCTAAGCTTAAATAAAACATAAATTCACAAAGACGATGGCATACAAATCAAATATGGGTTTGAAAACTTACGTATAGCTGTCCAAAGCAAGAATATCACCCAAAATTCGCCCAATGCCCAAACCCTCCAAATTTTTGACTCAAAACCTACGTTTAGCAAATATAAGCTCAATATCAACCTTAAATCGAATATAACAAGGGTCTAAGCCAAAATTACGCACGTAATACCCAAAACTTCGTAATAGATATTTATGCAAAAATTCAATTTTCGAAGAATTCAACACACATTCGCCAAATTACAATGAGGAAAATGGTTAGGAGAGATCTTACCGTGTTGTCGTAGCCCGGAAACGTCCGATGTCGCTGGAAAATGTCGCCGATGAAGGTGAGGTCGCGGCCAAAATTCGACCCAAAAAATCCCTAATGTCCAGACTTTACCCAAATACCTAATTTTCGCAAAGATAAAGATCAATATCAACCTTAAATCAAATTAACACACGAATAAGCTACGAAATCACATAAATTAAGCTCCAAGCTCTCGAAAATTCGAAACCTCCATTTTAAAAAAAAAACACCAATTTCGAAACTTTCAACCCCAAATCGCTAAATACAATGAGGGAATTGCTAAATGGAGTCATTACCGTGTTCTCCAAGCTCGGATTCGTTGGAAAAGCTTCGATTTCGCCGGAAAATCGCCCAAAGCCACACCACTTAGTCCTTTCGTCTGTTCGAGTTAATGAAGTGAGGAGGAAGAAGTGTAATATAAAGACTCATGGGCGACGGTTGTCACGAAAAATACCGTAACTGTCGCTCATGACATACATATAAGTTAAATTTTTTTTAATAAAGCATGGTCGACGGTTGATGATGACAAATCTGTCGCCCATAGTTAAAAAAATGATTTTTTAAAAAATTAGTATAATGGCGACGGTTTTTATTTCCTGAAACACCCGTCGCCCATGATAAAAAAAATATTTTAAAAAGAACTAAAGGTTTGGGCGACGGGTGTTTAGCTTTAAGCCGTCGCCCAAAGTTTACTAAACTCATAGGCGACGACTTTTATATAACAACCGTCGCCCATGTTCACCGAAACTTAAAAAGAATTACATTAATGCCACCGCGTCTATTATAGGCGACATATTGTGTACAACCGTCGCCCCTCGTGCCGTGGCCTATAAGTCATTTTCTCCTAGTGGTATTTGGAAAACATGGATACTATTAGAAATTGAGGATTTCAACCTGAAACCAATTAACTAGGTGAACTTGCATCTTTCTGATATATTAATTGAGCCGTGTGGCATCATATGAGATAGAATACAATTCTCAAACACGGCATCATATGTGGCATGACTGAAGGCCTAATATACGAACATAGCAGCTGACAGTGAGTGAAACACAAGAACTAATTAACACTGATACCGTATTAGAAAAAATTGAGGGATTCAATCCTAAATCAGTTGGTGGTAGACGAAGCTACTCATTATTATACGATCTCGTGAGTTGAATTATTCAGTATAGGAGAGAATAGAAATCTCGACATATACGAGACCAACAATTTACGCAGTTTACACAATAAAATCTTTACCCGTATTTGACAACATGATTACAAATTCCGCAATATATTTCTTGCTAATATCACAATCACCATGTGTTCCCCTTTGCTTCAACAATCATCAAATTGAATGGCATCCACGCATTTTTAGCTTATTCAACGAATTAATCAATATGTTTTTTCTACAAGTCAACCCTATTATCAAAACTCCCATTTGCCCCTTGGATTGTAACACACTCAAGTCAGCTCCCATAGAAGCATTTCACTTTACCGTCATTTCAATTCTTTGCTTAAACAAACAAACCCTAATATAAACTCACCCCATGCATCTCATTACAGAACTGCACCTTACCTCCAAAATAACCAAAAAAAAAAAGATAAATGAAAAGGAAATACTCAAGAAAGCCCAAGAATAAAAATAGCGTCAATTCCTCATCACCCCACAACCTTCATTACCAACAATGAAGGTTACAACTATCGTTAAGACGACGACCCTAGCAATCATTGCAGCTCTAGCCTTATTCTTTACATTGGAATATATTGAACCTAAACCATCTTCTCAAACCTTGAAAGCTACTTTGTCTTTAGATGTAAATACGCTCTCCACAAGTAAAAGGATAAGTCGATTTCTCGAGCAAAATAATAACAAGAATCCTAGAGCAGCCGATCATTGCCACAAGGACCATGAGATCTGTGATTTGAACGGCTACAATAATGCCACGTGTTGCAATAACAAGTGCATCGATGTTGGCTATGATTCTTACCACTGTGGTCATTGCAAGAACAAGTGTTTGTTCACGCAAGTTTGCTGCAGAGGAGAGTGTGTGGACACTGCGTATGATAAGAGGCATTGTGGTAGGTGCCATAACAAGTGCTTCACTGGTCAGTATTGTATCTATGGCATGTGTGACTATGCTTAATAAGAGGCTAATGATGAAATTTTTATACTTGATTTATATTTATAATTGTTGAATGGAAAGATACTGATGATTTGTTATTTGTGTCAATAATAAACCACGTTTGAATTTCGAATGGTTGTCTCTGATTTTATGAATCGGACTCCTTGAAGATGATTAACAATGTTGTTTTTGAATTCAAGAACCCACAAGGGTTGATGATTTTAAGCATGCATTGTTGTTTGTATAAACATGATAACGCAATAATCATGGTATAATATATAACAAAAGTGTGTGTATGAAATCATTTTGTTTTCTTTATATTATTTAGTGTGTTTTCTATAAAGAAAAATGTATATATAAGATGAACAAATATTCATCAACGTATCATGTTATTTGTACTATATATATATCCGACCCAATATCGGAGGTCCCATTTGATTTTCTTTCAATAGTACGACGTGGTTTCGAATTGAATGAGAAATTGAGCGAAGATCTAAATATATTCCGATATGCAAATTTCAAGCAACGTATTACAGCAATTAGTGCAGTATGACTGTTAAACTTTCATGCACGATCATTAATGTCCTGGGCGATAAGTCAATTTAAGATATAGATTCGCTGCGCTATTAAATACGAAACATATGACTATAAATTTGGGTCACTAAGTATAGCCATTTTGGTTTTTGAATCATCATACACAATAATTGTATAAATAGGTCACTAACTTCGAATATCGTATTAAATTTGGACCCCTGATCATATTTTCGACCTGAGGATCGCACTTAGTTGATGTGAATAATATCCTACTCACTTGGTTGCTGACATAAAATACTTTTCAATATGATTTCAGACTTATTTCTTACCGAAATTCGTTTGGACAATAAATTTCGTGATGTATTTGCAGTTTATAAAATCTCTTTAACGCCAATATATTTTTTAAGTAACCCAATTTGCTAAAAGGCCGAGAACTTTTTGTACGTCGTATGCCTACTTCATGAGTTGGAGATAAGCGGACTCGAACCGCTGTTTTTTACAGATACATTGTTAAGTCTATGGTTGCTATTCGTTAATCTTTATTTCTTCGCGGGAACTTGGAATAGTAAATAAATTGAACACCAAAAAAACAAAATGAAAAGTAAGTTTGAATTATAATATAGCCACTTAGCAACTCATTCAATAATGCATGTGGTTGGTCAAAGTCGCAGACGACTCATTGCTTCGAATGGACTCGGAAGCAACCCGTTGATGTTGCGTTATATACGATTTATTTATTTCGTTGGAGGGGAGATGAATTTATTAGGGAAAGGATTCCTAATTAATGATATATTTTTTGAAAGTGCAAGAAATAAGAGTAGTTCACGCCATTCGTTGCAAATGAAAAGTTAACTACGAATATTAAATCAAATCACGGCTTTAATATTTACAATATTGTGTTTTTGTCTTTACACCAAAACTAAAACAGTTGGAGAATCTATTTGGTCGGCGGGAAACCATAAAATAACAAATTACTAAGTTATCCTCTAACAATTTATTTTCTACAATAAGATCAAGCACAAACTATGTTAGAAATTAATCAACTTTTACCTTGAGAATTTTGGGTCACATAGGGAAGTAACTTCGCCCGACTCAATAATAAAAGGTATATCTTACCATCATTAATTGGTCTTAGGATGATATCAATATATCAGTGTGCGCGTTATCGTATTTCAAGATTTAATTGATAGATTGTCCGAAGAATAACATGTGGACATCTAGAAACCTATCTTATGTAGGCCTATGTTGCCTCGTAAACTCAGTCTTGGGTACAATCCATGGATATTGGGGGTCTATCTTTGTATTACTGAAGAGTGTACTAAAGGCCGTTGATGCCAAATGTCGAGAGTTCTTATGGGGAACTAACAAATTAGGGTGGGTGAGGAGCCTCGTGGTCAACAGTCTGTCTGGAAAAGATACGAGAGGGCCTTAATATAAATATGGTTGAGATGTGGAACATTGTTGCAATTGGCAAACAGGTTTGGGCTGTTGCAAACAAGGAAGATATGTTGTGGGTAAAATGGATTAATGAGATATACATTGGAAAGAATGATTGGTGGCAACATGAACCTTCCATACTGACTCTCGCTGGCCTAGAAGAAACTCGTCAGAATGAAGAGTATCATTAGGGGAGGAGTCCAAGTAGAGATTGGGGAATGGATAGTAGATTCATGCGGATACTCAATTAGCTCGGGATATAGATGACTCATGAACTCCCAAGAACAATTTCCCCCATGCAATGCCGTATAGAATTGACTTAATTCCCATATGCATTCATTTGTGTTATGGTTGGTGATGCATGAAAGACTGCACACGATAGATAGATTGCAACGATGGTGTATCTCAATCCAACCGTTGTGTTCCCTTTGTCAGAACGCAGTAGAAACGGTACAACACATTTTCTGCGATTGTGCATACGGTCGAGGCATATTGAACCTTATTTCTATATGGTTCAACGGGTTATTCATTCCGCACAAGTATAAGAGTTGGTATAGGTGGCTAACTAGGCTTGGTAAGTGTAGAGGAGGCCAAAACAAGCTCATTCTGATTACCATGGCAGCTGCTGTGTATCGCATATTGGGTGAACGAAATTCCAGGATACATGAAGGAGAACATCTACTAGGAGAGATAGTGTTCAAGACAGTACAGATGGATATACGAAGTCGATTGAAGAGCTGTGGGCAAAGGAATCCTAACCTGCTGAGACTTCCACTCTTTATTATCATATTCAATTAACTTTCTGTACATAGGCTGGAAGCACTTAGTGTAGTTTGGTTGTAAAAATACACTGTTGGAATGCAACGCAACTAAGTAACTTTCCCAGAAAAATCGTTTTATTTCATAAATAACTATAATTAGCTTTTTTTATTATTTATTTAATTTTTTTTATTATATACCACGAATAATGTTCAAAGTTGTAAATAAATATTTTAAATTAAAAAATTAGTCTAAGAAAATATCATTTATTTTATTTAATATATGAGTAATATTGAAAAGCTGTAACAAATGTGGGTCGTATTGAAAAATTATAAAAGATTATGCGAAAAAGAATATTGCAAACATATTCTTTGGAGTTTGTGAATGAGTTAATGGTTGGAGAAGAATTACTGCATTTTGATATTGTGGATGAGTTTGCGGAGAATAAGTTTATTCAGTTGGAGATGGCCTTAGAGCATCTCCAACCGAACACCAAAACCAAAAATTTGGGGTAATTTACTCCAACCGAATACCAAAACTAAACTGAAAATGCGTCGGGTATTTTCTCTCTCTCTCTCATTTGGACGGATGTTTGCGTTTGGAGTAGTTACTAAGCGATTGATCCTTTTTAATTGCATTAAGCACTTTACTTTCTTCTTGTTTTGTCTTTGTGTCAGAAAAACTGAAGATTGTAGAATATTACTTGTTGTCATTATTTTCTTCTTGTCTTTATTTTCTTGTCTTTATTTTATCTTGTAAATAATATCTGTAGGCTTTATTTTCTTCTTGTCTTTATTTTCTTCTTTGTCTTTGTCGATTTTTGGTTTTTCCCTTTTTATCTTACAAAATGATTGTAAAATAATTCTGTAGTCTAATTTGTAAAGTTGTAAAATATGTGTATAGTATTGAAATTTTTATAAATTTGTGTGAAAGTGAATATTACAAATAGTCTATTGAGTTTGAAAATGAGTTGAACAGTTGGAGAAAGAATACTACTGCATTTTGAGTTTGAGAATGCGTTTGAGTTTGAGAATGCGTTTCTCGGTTGGAGATGGTTTTATGGATCCGATAATATAGTTTCTTTATAAACTGAGTATGATCATTTTTTTTCTTCCAGATGAATAAATCACTGATACATAAACCAAAATGGATCAAACCCCAAAGAAAGAAGTCACCAACCACTCCACAGAACTCTTCCTCTCCAACAAAACCAAAAACACCAAAGAAAACCGTCATGACGTCATTGAAGAAGGCTGCCACACCTTCCTTCAAAGAAAACACGTACCACGGTTCGCCATCGCGGATGCGGACGTCGATGCGATACAAATACATCGCATTATCGCGGCGCGTCGCGGGCGATATTTTTATAAAAAGAATACCTGTAAGTAAATGTCAAATATGTTTTTTTAGGCAATATTTAAGGAATATATAATAAATGTATCTTGTAATATTTAATTTAAAAGCATCTATTTTGATATGTAGATATTTTGTATTTAATATAAATTAAAATTGTGTTGAGCTTTATATAAATATATTTACCATTAATACTATCTAATAAATAAGACTAATGAAAGAAGCCCAATATCATTAAACCTAATTAAAATTGCTTTGCCACCTC